>JASCZW010012909.1:0-27110 GCA_034211315.2 Aedes japonicus
TTATTTTTGCTCAGGAGTGAAGCCGAATTGACTAACAACGGACAAAACAGTGCTTTGTAAAAACGTGTGTTAAATAGATATGCTTCAGTTTTTTATGTTAATTTGTCCCGAGTAAGGCTACTGATATGCGCCTAGTACAACTCACATTCTTCCATGTACTTCAATGGCATTTGTAGGAGAAAACCAGCAAGCATTCTCAAATTAACCATGGCATATTGTGATGCAAACAAAGACCTGTAAGCGAATAGTGAGTGAGTTGTTTATATATATAGGGTGTCCCAGTAATTTTATGCACGATTAGAGTAACAATACGAGCTCGGTTTTTATGTAATGAGTTATTATGAGTTATTGAATTTTATGTTCACTACAATACTCTTCTACAGTTCAGGTTGACATTTCCGAGATTCATTTATTAGTACGTCAAAGAGCTGGCTTTTGATCTAATAATGCTCACCAGCACCAGCACTGACTGTCAATTTTAAAAGTTTCGATGAAATCCTTTGCCTTTAAATGTTTGCACAATTGGTCTTGTATGTGGACAGATTGGTGGATTCATCTTCTTGGGTAAGAATTCGACTCTTTTTGCTATGTACCAAGCTTCCGTGTCCTTTGTTGAATTGTTTGCCCTGATGCCAAATCCGGTCAAACAAGTTTTGGATTATTATGTTTTCGGGTCATGGGGAGCAGGAGCTGCTCCTAGCATTCCCAAACAGCAGTTGTTACAAATGGATTGACAGCATTCCACACTTACAATTTGCATGCCAAACCATTGCTTTTTACCGAATTTTTCGGGCAAAATAGACGTATCGGCATTATCAATAGTTTGACCCACACGAACCATGTGAAACTGGTCCCCCGGAAGCGTTTCAAAATCAAATTTCACGTTTTCTGTGTTTTATGTTGTGCCAGCAACACACAATCTCCTATTACAATGTCTGCGTCCTTTGCGTGCCTGGTTGTGTCCGCATATCGTTTGCTTTTCAATTTTGTTTCAGCGTCCTTTTCGCGCACATCTGTCCGATCAAGTATTTGAGGACCATAAAGATGGGAAGGTTCCTCGGAATTTCCATCCGACCAAAGGTTCGAATGGGGTAACCTTCAACCGGGAATGTGGTACTGCCGTGTTGTGATGATGTACATATTTTTGAATTGCATTTCTCCAACTAATATTGTCAATCTTGGAAGCTGCTACTGCTTTTATGATACCTTGATTCTGACGTTCCGCCGAGCCGTTAGACTGTGGACTCAGTGGAATCGATTTACGAACCCGGACTCCCTTTTCTTCCCATGATTTGATGAAGCATGATCCTTGAAATGGAGGACCATTGTCACTCTGTAGTATTTTCGGTAGCCCCCAGAGTTTAAAAATACTGCACAATGCCGCGTTCGTACTTTCTGCATCCATGCATCGCATCTCAACGACGGACAAATAACGTGAACATGTGTCTACAACGACAAGGAATTCACCAGAGCCGCAACCGGGCAGGGACAAAAAATCGAATTGGATTATCTCCCATGGGCCATCGGGAAGCTCACGAGAAGAGAGTGGCACAGGTGGATTTTTCTTGGATAGTCGAATGCATGTTTTACAATTTGTAATGTACTTCTCTATTTCCGTTGACATCCCAGGCCACCAGAAAAATTCCCGCATTATTTTTTTTGTTGCCATTTCGCCAACGTGGCCCTCATGAGCTGATTTCATAGTCTTGATTCGCAGAGACTTAGGAAGAATTACTGTATTGTCCTTGAAAAGTAGGCTTCCCAGGTACCTCAACTCATTTTTGTGAGGCTCAATTTTTGTTAGGTTGGGACTCCAAAATTTGGTCTTGATGGCTTCTTTGACCGCTTGTAGCTCAGCGTCATTTTCGGAGCATGACTCTATGTGATGCCATGTAAGCTCCATACTGCCGTAGGCAAGCGCATACAAAAAATGATGTTCATTGTCGTTGTCAAATACAACTACTTCCTGCGACTCGTGCACTAATCTGGAGGGAGGTCGGCTACATTGCGATTACCTATGGTATTAGAAATCATTAGACATGGATATGGTCTAGTAATCACTAAAATTTACCTGGAACTCTTTCGATGCGAAAATCGTATTGTTGTAAACGCAGAGCCCAAGACTCGGCTCTAGAAACTCGTCTTCTCAATCTATATTTTCCATTGTAAATAAATTCATTAGCTTCGGAGTCCGTACGCACAATGAACGATTTACTCAAAAGATAGGTTGTAAACCGTTCGACACCCCATACTACAGCGAACGCCTCCTTGTGGGTTTGAGGATAACGCTGTTCCGTCGGTGTCAACGACTTGGACGCACACGCTATGACTCTCGGAATGGATTGATCGTTGAACTGTACTAGGATGGCCCCGAAACCCGTTGGTGAAGCGTCAACGAAGAGTTCAGTCCTGTCTTTCTGACTGTAGTCGCCTAATGTCTGTATCGTATACGTTGAAATATCACGAAGTGATTCAAATTCGTTTTCCTCATTATGGGTCCAATAGAAGCTTTCATTACTAGCCAAACGACGAAGATATTCCGTTTTCTCGGCTCGATTGATCAGAAATCGATTAATATATGTAATCATTCCTAGGAAGCTTTTAACTTCCTGACATGTTGTTGGCTTTCTAAAGTTCCTTATAGCAGTTATCTTTTCGTCCTCAACTTCCCAACCTTTGTCTGTTAGTTTAAATCCAGCAAAAGTGACCGACTGTTTCTTGTAGACGCATTTATCATCGTTTAATTTGACATTATGGTATCTCAATTGGGTTAAAACTTGTCTCAAATTATCGTCGTGTGCTTCTTCTATACTACCAAAGACTAAGATGTCATCGAGGTAGTTTTTAACACCGCGGCATCCTGCTAAAACTATCCGTTCGAGAGCTTCTTGAAACAAATCTGGTGCATTAGATAAACCAAATAGCAATCTAACGCACCTGAACGTCCCAAACTCGGTGAAGAAATTAGTGAGGTGTCGAGATTCTTCTGCGAGCTCAATATGAAAAAAGGCATTCGCCAGGTCTATAGTCGAGAACCATTGGGCTCCGTTAAGTTCCGCAAGGATACTTTCAAGCGTCGGCATAGCGAACGGTGTTCTGAATATGTAACGATTAGGTCCTCTCAAGTCTATAACTAATCGAATATTGTTTTTGCCTTTTGGAACCACCAGCATTGAAGAGCAAAATGATGAATCCATATCTCCCTTCACTGGTTCAATGATATCTGCTTTGACCAGTTCCAGCAACCTTTGATGTACTAAGATGTACTAAGGCTTAAGAAATATCGGAACGTTTGTAAAAATGTTCCGGCATGGTGGTGCTTGATTGTCGTAGTGTATTTTAACAGGAGGCAAGTTAAATTTTGGGAAAGAATCGTTGTTGCACAAAGCTCTTATCTGATCTAATTGGTTGTCACATTTAGTATCGGTCAATTTGGAAGCGTAGGAACCTTGAGACCCAATAATAGTACAGTACACCGAATTGCTGCCGATTTCCCAAGTAAGGAGTACCGCTCATTAACCACATAAAACTTCTCCAGAAGTACTGGCCTGTTGTCAGATATAAATAGAGGCGCTTCAAATGTACATAATACTTTAATCTCATCAGAGGACGCATCCGGTTTCAGTGAACGGTCAGAATGCTCATGAAAATTATAAATTTCATCCCAGTATTTTTTGTCTTATTTTAAGTCGATGAATTTACGATAAGAAAATCGCAAGGCAAACCAGCAACCGTTACTGAGATCATTCCTTCGTCTCCAGCTGATAACGTTGCAACGAATGCCTAGATATCGGATGGAATCACCTACACAAAATAAAAAGAATGTCACTTCAATTCTCTTATATTTGACGGCTGAAATTAATTTCACAAAATAAAATGTTTTCAATTCTCAAAACGAAAAAAAATCCTTCAAAAAAGTTTGACTTGTAATGTAACTTTAAGCATCTGAAAATGCGCTTACTTCCTCCTGGCTGGTTTCCTCCAATTTAGGTGCTTCGATGGCTGCCATTCGCTTTGGACTGGACTTTGCATCTGTGGTGTCTGACTCAGAAAATCTCTTGCGCGAAGACGAACTCATAGGGAATCGCCGGGAGCATGCTCTAGCAATATGTCCAATTTGACCTGTTGTTTGAGTTTTGACAGTTTTTATCAGCAATGGTACTCACAATTTGCTCAAATTCTTTTCCTTCTTCGAAATAGCACGCCTGGCAATTGATCCTACTCGAGTGATGTATGAAAGATCTGACTCGTCCGGTTTCTGATCCAGAACGGCAAGCTTCCGTCTCTGAAGAAGAACATCTGAGCCAGACCCAAAGTACGATTTTAGCCGGTATAGGGCGTTTGAGAACGGGAACTATTCGGCATCTGGTGCTTGAAGGTCCGACTTGGCGTTTTTAAAAATTTCCAGAAGCTGTTGACCAGCTTTTACTCTGAAGATTGTAAACATAGTCAATTCGTCCTGAATTCTAAGCAACTTCATTGAATCTACAAGAAGGTCTCGCCACATTTCGAAAGAATTGCGCTGTATGCCCTCACCTTCTGCAGCTGGTTTGCATTCGGGTACATTTAACGAAGAAATCGAAAGTTAGTGCACACTCGATAAAAGCTTGGATTCCTCCCTGTTGACGGACGGTTCGAGTTGGTGTGAGTCACTTATATTATCTTCAACATCATCATCATTTGTGGCGAGAGTAATGGTATCCGTGTTCGAGTTTCGTAGCCATTCGTTTTCCTCGCGTAATTGCATAATTTCATTGAGTAATGATGCTATGCGAGCTTTTTCGGATTTTAGCTATTTTATGAGTTCACGCTTGCTTGTCCTTGGCCGGGAAATCCGAATAACATCCGGCGATTCACTGGAGAAAGAAAACAATAAACGAACAAACTATCAAATCAGATGCTTACTCTTTACTTCTGATTGCAATACAAAAAATATCTCACGGTGAGATATTTTATTTTTCGATCACAAAATAAAATATCGATCACAAAAAATTTTTTCAACTCGTGTATCACCCAAACGGAAATATTTCACTTTTGCACAGTTCATCGCAAGTTAAGTTTCCATCGATATACTTTAATTTTTCATTCTCATCTTTTCAACCTGGATTCTGCAGATCATTTCATTAGCATTTATTTCCCTGCCAAGACCTATCGCTTGACCTTAAAAGCTGGACTACATTAGAACTTTGCCATATTTCTTTCTCATGTTACTATTAATTTTCTCCATAACAATCAAATAATTTCATTTTTCTTTTACAGACAGTCTAGATTTCAACCTGAGTATCAATCAAATGTCATCAACAAAACATTCACTACCGCAACCATTTTCCATTTGCAAGTTCTTCTAAACGAGGACGTCTTTGGTCCTTCCGATAACTTTTCCATGGTTCCATATTCATTCGTCGACCATTTTACTCTCCTTTCAAGACCTCTCGCTTGACCTTGAGTGCATTTCATTGTTCGTCCATCTTTATTTTCTTTTTCACTTCTAAAATTAAAAAAAATACATACCTTCGCCGGGAGCTGCTATCCTCTACTGCGCCATTGTTGTAACCCAACATCACTGACCGATTTCCGAGGCTGTTCACTCGGCTCAAGATTGCAGCACAGACGATCTCTCCAATAGGGCAGCCGAGACGACTCACTCGATTGTTGCACCGCCGTAAATGTCGGCTTCACCAGGTACACGAGACCACTCGCTCGTTTCGATGTCCAGGAACGATCACTGGTGCTGCTTGCTGCTACTGTTTGCTGGATCTGCTCACTGGTCTTGCTATTGCTGCTGCTGCTAGATCTGCTCGCTACGAATATCGTCAATAGAATGCCGTTTCCTAGTAGTAAGTAGTAAAATTGATCTTTATTTTCATTGATTGTCTTAAAGGGTGTCCACGATGAAATTGCCACACACAAAATTGATTCGCAAAATTCGATTTTTCATCCGATTGCCATCAAATTTTCAGGGATTAAGAAATAACTATTAAACTTCATTTTACCATTTTACTCGTATTTTATTTACAGTCCATACGCAAATGCCCGCACCTTGGCCTTAACCCCGGCCATAAGATTCTGCACAACCTGTGAATCAACCGTTTTTTGCATGTAAACCCATACTTTCTTCAGTTCCTCGACTGTCTTCACTACCTTAGGTCGTTTAAGAAGGTGCTACTTCATAATCGCCCAGTTTTTCTCGATGGGGCGGAGCTCCGGAGTGTTGGGAGGGTTGAACATTTTCGGCACGAAATTGACCTTATTGTCCGCATACCACTTCAGCACGTCCTTGGAGTAGTGGCATGATGCCAAATCCGGCCATAAGATTGTTGGGACGTTGTGGGCCTTCAGGAGAGGAAGCAGCCGCTTCTGGAGGCACTCTTTTATGTACACCTGTCCGTTCATCGTGTCCTAGGTCACGAAAGGTGCACTCCGCTTCCCGCACGTGCAGATGGCTTGCCAAACCAGGAATATCTTCGCAAATTTGGACATCTTCTGAGTGCGGACATGCTCCGGAACGCTGAACTTATCCTTGGCCGTGAAAAACAGGTTGCCGGGGATCTGTTTGAAGTCGGCCTTCACATATGTTTCGTCGTCCATGATGCAGCATTCAACTTTCGTCAGCATGTTGAGGTACAACTTCCTGGCACGGGTTTTGGCGGACTTGTTTTCCTTCTCGTCGCGATTAGGGGCCTTTTGTACCTTGAACGTTCGAAGCCCAGCCTTAGTTTTGGCCATCTGGACAAAACTTTGGCTTAGGTGCAGCTTCTTAGCCACATCCCGAACGGAAGCGTTCGGATTTCGGTTGAAGGCCCCAACTACGCGGTTGTGATTTTTGGTGTTGTACGGAATACTTTTTCCTTCACTTCTGGGCTTCCGAGCGGTGGTCAACCGTTCCTCGAACCGCTTAATCACTCGCGACACCGTGAAATTTGCGATTCCCAACGTTTTAGCGATGGAACGATGCGAGAGATCCTTGTTCTCGTGATGAATACGCAAGATTTTATCACACACGAGCTGTTCTTTCGACTCCATTTCCGCGAGTTTTAATTGCAGGACTTTAAAACTTGCAGGATGTAAATAATGCACTATGAACTAAATCCACCCAAATTTTCATCAAAAAGTTAGAGCAATTTCATAGTGTGGCAATTTCATCGTGGACACCCTTGATTATACCATGACAAAACAAGGTATTTTGGATATTAATTCCATATAACAAATGGATAAACAACAACATAAGATGCCAAGAAAATAATAAGTGTTCTTTTTGTCATTTTCCTTAAAGTAAAAAGTCTAAGAGTGAATTTTGACATCACCCGCCAGTATCACACCTGATGTTAGTGCCTTTATATAAACGTTCAACGACGTGGCAGTGCAAAAATGACTAGCATATGCGATACTTTCACTACTGGTTAAATTTTTGGTTTTAAATGCAGGTTTATAGCATGAGATAACCCCTCTCACTATCGACAAGGTGAAAAATTTGACCATAAAGAGAAGCAGAAGGTAGGACTAAGAATAACTGCTTTATAATTTTAACGTTTAGTTAAGGTTTGAAATTGGAAATATCCCTCTTATCAACAAGTAACCCTAGAAATGGACAGCAATTTCAGCTAAACCAAGAGATGAACACAAAGTATGGATAGGTCAACGGCTTTCGGCAGGTTGTGAAATTTGATAGAAGTAGTTTGAAATTCCACGTAGGGCATTGTTTCGTTTTATTTTATTTGTTTATATTTTTTTTAGTAGATCAGAATATTGATCCATAAATCTGAAAACGTTTTAAAAATTTCATTTTCATTTTCATTTTGCAGCAATTGGTAGGGCAATAAGAGCGCAAGTCAGTCCAAAGCCGATGGCGAAGGAGGGGTAATGGCAAACTAGTCTATTCAGACCACATGAACTCCATGGGAAGGAACAAGGATAGGTTAGGGTAGGTGGTTTTGGACTGGTTAAAAATACTACAAAAAGAAAATCATAAGTCGAGCACTTGACACTGAAGAAGTCTGTAAGTCGCAGACGAAATAGGCCTATCTTTCAGTAGACAAGTCTTCTCCAGTGGAATTTGAAGGAATTTACTCGCGTTTACTAATGATTATTTGAAAAAACTGTTTCAATGTGTTTTTTGACGTAGACTACGTCTTACGGCAAGGGTAGGGTGTCAAATGAAAATCTAAAATATTGCGACCGTCACGAAAAACCGTACGTTTTGTACGCAAATAACTCAAATAATCCACGATAGATTTACATGATTTCTTCTTCAATCGGTCGGAAATTTTACCGCGCTCCAATTCAATTGTCAAACATTATTCTCAAACAATAGTAAACTATTTAAAATAACGCAAATATAAGGTGATGTCTTATAATGCCATTTTGCAGAGTAAATTTACCAAATTTCCTATCACAGATTTCAAGTCGAAGCAAGGAACGTCTTGCATCATCTTCTTCTTCTTTATGTTAGAGAGAGACTTTTACCAATCATGTCAATCGTCTCTCCATGTGCGTCTCGCATGCAGCTGAGAACGGCAAACGCACACTTAGGAAAATTTTGCCTCAGTCGTTTGGCAGCATTGAAGCTGTGCGGAGCTAGTCGCTGGGAGCTGGTCGCTGGAAGCTGGTAGCTGGTCGCAGGCAGCTGGTCGCAGCTGCTTCATTTGCCGGCAGCGGAGCTGGACGCAGAGGCAGCTGGTGGTCGCGTAGCAGCTGATGGTAATATGTACCAAGGTTCAAACCAAGTTCAAACAGCGATCGTCGCGATGAGGTAAAATGGCGGCTTATGGGGGCGCACAATCACGTCGGTTTGTGCAAGCCGCCATCTTACCTCATCGTGACGATTGTTTCGCCACGACTTCGAAATGCTGCTGTTTGGAGGAAAGCGTCCTTGGGGGCGAGTAGCAGTCAGCAGTAGGTGAAAATAATCTGTCCTTTTGAGGACAATAAATTAAAATAAAAGAGTTGTTTATTAAAGAACTAATCTTAAATTTACTTCGGTGCTCGATGGAGGGCGAGCCGTCGGTAAAAATTTTACTCAGCTGGTTGGCGCAATCCATAAATTGATAATCTGTCCTTTTGAGGACAACCAATTTAATTGAAAGAGTTGTTTGTACAAGAATTAAACTTTTATTTCGTTTGGTTTGTGTGCCTAATATCATGGTGCCGATTCGTTCGCTGCAACTGCAAAAACGCCTCCATGGAGGGCGAGCCGTCGGGAAAATTTTATCCAACTTGTTGGAGCAATCCACAAATAATCTGTCCTTTTGAGGACAACCAATCCAGTTCAGAGAGTTGTTTTTATAAGAATTAAATTAATATTTCGTTGGGTTTATGCGCCATTTGATCTAGTGCCGATTTGTTCGTTGCTAACAACTAATTGAGACGCTCGAGAAGGTCCTTAAACTCGAGGTAGGAAATTGATATTTATTAAATTTAAATCAATTTGACAAAGTGCATGTCATCATAGCAATTGAATATCTCTGTGTTATCGCTCCCTGTTTTAAAAAATTTCAACATAGTATTAATTGCATTCTGGTGATGACATGCGCCGCGTGCTTATACATCATACCATGATATCGATACAAATAATGCGCTGAACATATATTAATGCGTGATTATTTTCTCAGGTGTTTATCTTATATTTAGGGTATATGACTCAGCCTTTTATGCAATGATCGATTACATTATATATTAAAACTCATAAAGTTTTTAAGCTGTAAGCGAGACTAAACTAATGAGACACTTGCTAAGATAAGCTTGATAAGACATTTGGTAGTATGTACTATGAAAAGTTACACAACTCTTTTTATAAAGTCAGCAACATTCGAGGGATATGGATTTAATGTGGGTCTATAAGCACCAAATTGAGCCTATTCATGGATGCAACTTCGTCCCATTCGATGGATTTATTACTAAATGCAGCCTTTGTTCGTTTTTTCTGATTTTATGAGTTACAGCTGTATTCGATTTACTTAATACAACATTTCACAAAACATACCAAAGTAAAACTGCCTCGAAAAACTTAAGTGATGTTTATATATGATTCATCAGTCATTCAATAATGAAAACATTATAATTCACTATACAATGATTTTGTTCCTTCTTTTTGTGTTTCGATGAGTCACTAGAATATAAACAACCGCAAATTCATGCATTTCCATTTGAAATTTTACCAATAACAACCTTTTTACTACGTTATTGATACAACAGGCCAATGTTGGGAACATACAAAAAATTATGTCCCCAACATTGGGTCTACGATTTTCTTGTAAAATCATTGTTATCTTAGCTATGTGAACAGCTCGTAGCGTGTAACTATTTTCTGCACATCCAGACTGCATTACTTGCTGTATTGATTCAATTAAACCAAATTTAGGTCACTTGAAGATCGTGTATATCATCTGTTCAGCTTAGCCAGTGAAATCATGATGCCCCAAAAGTTCAAGAAATCGAAAATCACGCTTAAGTGAACAACTATAAGTTGATTTATATTGTCTCAATTGCTTCGGATTACATTGGTCATCCCAAAAGCCACATGATTTTGTTGATTATCGCTAAATTAATGACATATTTGGTACATAGGCCAAATGAAGGAGCTAGGCTAACATTACATCCCCTTACCCTATAAGAATTTATCATATATTAACCAACCTTTTCTCCCATACTCATTGCAAAGAATGATGATATTTTATAAAACTCACTCTCTTTCTTCTGTGAGATTGAATATGTTCATATATATTTCGATTTCCTTAACGTTTTAGCCATATTGAATTCACTAATTTACCTGATATTCACATAGAAACATGAATAATAATTTCACAAGAAAACCATTGACCATATTTTAGGTACGCATTTCACGTTATATTCCCAACTATGGCCTTATGTATTCATCACATAGTAAAATGTAGAATATAAAAGTTTTCAATGGAAAAGTAAGAGTGAGCGGTTGTGTCTTTTTCGAAGGGCTTATTCATACCAACACCTATATACTTAAATGAATATAGTGGGAATTTTAATGTTTTGAAATGGAATGGCCGATTGATCACATGAGAAAGTCATTTAGTTTTTATAAAGAAGCTTTATATTTCGTATAGTATACCGAATATAGCTGAATGCCCAATGCGATAATATAAATAAATGCCCGGAGCAATGAAATAGATAAACTTTACTGAAATTCGTTCGAACAAGAATCCTTAATGATATCCATATTCATCGAAAGTTTTCGACTCAATAATGTTAGTTGGTGACTTTTCATGGTCCAGTACAGCAAACGCATTGTTAAGCATGTCTTTGCAAAGGTATAACTAGTTGAATATCGTTTCTAGCTAAATTATTGTATGAGTTATAGTTAAAATTGTAATCGTGCGCTACATAATCGACTGAGTCAAGGGACATGTACCCTATATAACCGTACAACAACTGCAAGATAATTTTTTGTTTTTTTCTGTTTGATAAAACTTTCTGAACTTTGAACATTTTTAGAGACGCTTACACATCTGAAAATGTTGTAATTGATTATTGTGTTTTCATAGCAATCACCAAACCTGTCGGATATCTTCTGATAACGAATTTTATCGTTATTTAAATTCTAGAGTATTTCAATGTTTATTATTACCCTTGAAATCTAGAATTGCTCATATTGCATAAATTGCAAATCTTTGTTTCTTTCAAGTTGAATTATGCAAAGGCATACTACAACTCAGATTGTATTCAAATAATCCGAATGATATGGTATTTAAATGGTGAATGTTAAAAAGAAGACAAGGTATCAGTCAAAATATATGTTTGTATTTCAGGGCCTCCAAAGAGTTATAAAGAGTGTACAAGAGAATTTTTCCACGCACTGACTTCATAAAACCAAACGGCCCTATTCAGGGCCACCACATAATATCTCAAGAGCGAACAATAGAATTTTCTTACATACTGGCTTCAAAACGCTGGTCTAATGTCCCATAAGAGCCGCACCCGTCATATTGTGACTTAAACTGCTTCCATCGGTAAGGGTAAGCGACCGGCACGAATAATTGAAATCCTTTTCACGCTAATAATAGGCACACAGAATTTCCTTGACATTATAATGCATCACTTAGTTTAACGTAGTCTACGTCAACCGGTCGTGTCTTGTACACAACCCCACTGATTTTTTTTATTTTAAAAAGTGATCAAATGAAGTGTTAATTTGAAATTATCCTTGTTTTCTAATCACAATCGTTCTACTAACACGCTCAATAAGTTTTTTTTAAATTGTGATTAAAAAAAAAATAATGAAAGTGTTCATAAAATCGTTATTTTACAATTCTGCATTACAATGATATACGGCAAATCCCAAAAAGATAGAAAGAGCTATTCCCTGTAGTTCGTATAAATGTGACCAAGCTATTTGAGATGCCACTGTAAGTTTCATGTTGTTTTTACGCTGTATAGTTGCTATATCAAAGTATTATCTATCTATGATTTGCTTTAATTTTAGAGTCGGCTGTTGTATACCGCATATATTTAAATTATAATTTATGAACAATGAAAGAATTGCCACGCCAATGAAAACTGCACCTCCTGTCGTGTCCCTTAACTACTTGATGTCAGGCATTTACAAACTGTTTAAAGCCTCGTCTAAGCGTAAATTGCGACAAAGCCCACCGGTAGCACACCTCTTTCATTCTGAACAAACGCACCTATGATAAACCCCAGTGATACGATACTCTGAGTTCCTAAACGGGCCCTCCGCATCCCACAAAACCACAATACTTATGGCCATGGTCTAGAAGTCCACTGCATAGGAAATTTTATGACACAGTTCAAACTTCCACCTCAAAATGAATATTAAATGTTTTCAAAATTGAATAAATCTATCTATGATTAAATTTTTAGTGATTTGCGGCCCAACCCGCCCATATCACACTCAACTTTAGTGCCTGTATACATGCGTGCTACGACGCGGCTATTAAATAGAAAGAGGAGCGAGTGTGATATTATCACTACTTGGTGTGGCTGGACCTTTGGCTCTCCCATGAATGGTTCATTAGAGTAGAAGGTCATACAATGACATGACCTAGCGACATCTGTAATAAATCAGCTATCTCCAATGAATCGTTAACATGAGATTAGGCCCTCCCACCAGCGTCCAGGTACAAAATCCAGCCATGGAGAGGGAAATCTGAAAATGTTTTAAAAATAAACTTATTCCAACTCGATGTTCGTTTTATTTTATTTATGAATATTTTGATCACGAATGTATGGTTGATAACAATATCTATTAAACAAAAGTTATCCTCGCATTCATTGAAACATCAATATCAACGTGATTTACAATATTTAAAAGTTTTAGAAAATGCTATTGCGACAATGTCAGGATGCAAATAGGCTCCATCTGTGCGCTGCTGTTGTATGCTGTTGTGTTGAGGTACATAACCAAGCAAAACTATCCCTAATCTTTTTCAAGAGCGATTATGAAACTCTGTAGAAACAAGTTGTGCTACTTGGGTTTCCAATTTCAAATATTATAATTTGTTACAATATTATAACGTGCTTCATGCATTAACGAAAAACATGATAAGTTAAATGCTTTAGTTAAGGGTCAAATCACAATATACAGAGTATGATTGTTGTTAAATTAAGTTATATGTTGTGCATTTTTGCTCTCACGTTAACTATAGAATCATTCATTAGCATTAAGCTTTTTGCAAGAAAGTTTTGTCGGGTAGGATAACGTTTGAAGGCAGCAACCACTCGCTTAACTTAACAATACACGGAACAATGACGGAACTCCCTTTCTTCCACTCTCTTGCTTTCGACCGACAGCTAATCGTTTATAGAAATGATTTAGAACACTAGAAACAGTCGATTTTTAGGTTTCGAACATCTTTCCGATTGCTCGGTGTGAAAGATGTGGGTTGTTTAGGTGAGATTACCAGATATTCTTACACGTTTCCTATTTCTTCGTGTGCTTTTTCACTTCTAAATTACCTCTCTTACCTAGTTTAATTAAATAACGGAGTGTTAACAAAACACACCGTTCCACCCAAAATTTCAAAAGTATTAACCCATTGATTAAAACGTTAAAAATGTCTTGTGTGATGCAATTCTATCGTGACACTCAATACACACTCGGTTCTAAAGTAAATTATATTAAACTGATTACTAACCTCACAATTGCTACCACTTGATTATGCAGGTTATCATAATCAACACATCAATTATACCATGTCCTCCATCCAATCCAAACTAGCAGCAGTTTGCATCGCGATGCCATCCCGGAAGGACCGTTTGCGTTGGAGTTTCTATCTTAACCACTACTGGTCCATTTTTCTTGGGTTGTACCCGTACCACTTTAGTCCTGCTCGGAACCGTTTCAGAAGAAGCTTGCCAATGCTCATCGTTTTAGTGACAGTAAAATTCGCATTCATCATAACCAAAGCCTACTCGGCACCCAGTTTTGTGAAACACATTTCCTCAATTCCCGCATCTCTGCTTCCGTTAATATTGTACTTCGCCATCGATAAGCTTGTTTTGGTGCACGAGTTCCTGTTGATGATCACTCAGCTGACCGATTCCAAACGGTACCTTACGGTGCTGAACGACAACCTAGTGCTGGAGGATCGCATGAAGCAATTATTCCCAGAAGTACAAACGAACTCCTCTAGGTTTTACCTTAAAGTGATCCCATTGAAGCTTGTTTTCGTTGGCACAGCCTGCGCCTTAGCCGGAAGCCAGTTTAATGAACCGCATGCGGGAGTTAATTTGTTTCTGTTCATAGGTGCATTCTTTCATAATGATCAATTTCTGATCTGGATGGAGAATGTCGAACGAGCTGTGGGCATGTTATGTCAGCACTTTGAAACTATTAGGATGAGACTTCAGCACGTAGTTTCCAGCTATGACGAGCTGGATTATTCGGAGGATTTTCAAAAGATAGCGATGGCTCACCACATCATCTACGTTCATTTTCGAATGGTCATGGAGTTTTACTCAGTTCAGATGCTTGTAACATTCCTGTTGAATGTTAATACTCTACTGCTGCTGGTAGGTTTGTTTGTGCATTAAGTGCAATGTAAAGGAATTATTTTTTGTTTCTCTTACGGTATTTAGAAGTTTATGGAATTTGGATACATATACTTTTATTTGTATAATGATCCAGCGCCGCATAGGAGTGATTTCAGAGGTATCACATTGATGATAATAATGTGGTTGATTATTTTGTCAATCGTCCATCGTTGCATGGGAGTTTTTGAGATGGTAAATTTTTAAATAAGTATTGTTGATATAAATTTAAATTGAGCTTTTTTTTATTTCAAGCAAAGACAACTATTCAATCTATCACAAAAACTATCATTTCGGAAGTTCAAAGATGACCGAATACGGCAAATGGTATGTACGGAAACAACTGATTGTGAAAGCTGTGTTAAAAATCCATAAAACATGTTTCAGGTTTTGACTTTAATGCTCCAAATAAAACATGAAAAACTACAAGTGGAGTGTTGTAATATGTTCAAAGTTGATCAGCAGATAGTTTTGAGGGTTTGCTAAAGCAGTTCATAAACTTATTCACGTTAAGTCTAATTTCAAAATTCTTTACCTTGCAGGTTGTCACTTTTATCACCAAGTACTTGGTACTGCTCATCCAGTTCCACCTGCAGAGCAAGAGCTCGACCGTCTTGGATGCGCTCCGGAATTAATCAGCAAACATCCGCTAAACGCTCCTGTCTTACATTGCTCATTTTCACCTCTAATTACGCCTTGCTTGATGAAGATTCAACAAACTTAGAAAGCCAGATTACCCAAGAAGAAGAAAAGTAACCGTAACATCCGGTAAATGAAGTGAAGCGCTTTTACTTTCCACTTGAACCCAGCTTCGTGTGCTAGTTGACTTCCACCAACTGACCGTCCGACAGACCGACCAACGCGTCCGACGAAGATGTGCCACAAAGTAGTTAATGAAGCAAGCGTTTATTCATAAAACCGGGCTCTAATAAACACAGTTCTACTTAGATAATTATTATCTTTTATTAGATTCATTTAGCATAAAATTAACTTCCTTTTGTCTAGAGGTACCGAGCGTCGAGTGCACTGTTGTAGCCACCATGGCGTTGCAACGGTCCCGGTTAGGTCCTTTTGACAGCACCACCAGCAGCAGCAGCATGAAGGTGGCAAATGCGAGTGCTGTGTCGACTATCACGAAAGGCAACGAGTGGGAGGTTTCCGCTTGGGATGCACTATGGCAGGAGGCTAGCTTCTGGTTTAGTTCTACCTGCTGGCGGAGCTGATGGTGGTATAAAGTATGATGAAAGGTACATTTCCAGAGTATGACAACCATCCAAAGTCCATGGTTGGGTAGGCAACTTATGTGTTTCTATCCGATACTGTTGGCGTGGCACTGCTGGTGTACATTGACGTTCGCGAGTAATTGTTGCCTGGTGGTAAGTTGTAATGGTTAACTACGCATAGAGTCAAGTTGAAAACGTGGCTGATTGAGAATTTATAATCATTTATTGAACTATTTTCAAACTAAGACCTCTAATGGAAACTGTCATCAGTTTTGCATAGTATATCTCTAAAGAATAGAGCTACAATGCTTTGTTCAGATCATTGAATGGCTAACACTTTAATGTACCCCGAAATTACTATGCATCATTTAGCATTGCTTCTTTACTCTCAACTTGTCTACACCAATTAATTCCGAAATCCGAATGAAAAAGAAATCGAACTTCCCATTTCAATCTGTTAAGTAGATGAAGCAAAGCACCAAATTAAGCAAAATAAATAACAAATGAACGCGTATTTCCAGGCACAATAAAACTTTGATTGACCATGTGTACACTTATTTTGATTCTGTTGGTGTTTCAAACCCGGATAAAAAATACATGGTCATGAAACAATCATAGTTGACATTAAGAAAATAGTAGACTACTACTACACTAAGTGTAGATTGCGTTTGCTTTTTTAGAGACTTGTCAAAAGAAGTTTGAATTCAATCTGTGTTGAACCCAACCCAACACCGATTGGGAGGTCATTAATTACACTGTCAGTGGGGTGGAATACTTTGCCCGCTCTTCATATAGTGAACTGTATTTTGTTTGGTATGGGGGTTTCTTTTGGAGTTCCATTCAACCACACATCACATCACATATCAGTCCACATTTTACAGAAAATTACGCAGCACATATATTTCGTCCGCAACATACATTTTATTTACATAACTACAGACTACCACATCCCAAACCATAAACACAGAATCTGGAAAGTTAGAAGAAAAATTAGTATTTTTCATTTAATTCCAACTTCCTTTGCTTATCTTGACAAATACGCGTATTTTGTCTACAATGTGCAGACTTCTTCAGTGTCTCGTACTTATAACTCGACTCGAACACAGAATCGCTTTGTGCATCAGTTTTGAACGGTTGTATCGATACGTGGCTGCGCACTATTTCATTACCGGGCTTAGCGCATTATCTATTGTTCCGGTTTACTATTGTTCGGTGGAGTGTGATCGAGTAAGCACAGAAAAAAACAACACAACTATCAACAAGGTAAGATGTAACGGTAATTATTTTCGAAGTCGATCATTAGCTTACCACCAATTGCTTTGTTTTCGGAAACCCTCTTATTTTTATTCCAGCTATCTATTGTTCACGGGGTGAGTGATCGAGTGAGCACAGAAAAAAACAATAAAGCTGCTCTCAGGTGAGATGTTGTGGGCCGGTGGAGAGATCATAATTAATTGTGATCCATATTATTCATTAAGGATACGGTGTATATTTTCTTCAGCGTAAAATTATGTTTTCATTAATTATGGTTTTGTGTTGGAATAGTGCAACGATCTTGCCTATCCTTTTTTCTTCCTCTTACGATTGAAAAGGTGTCTGGTGCCTTGACTACACGAAGCTGTTACTGAATCTTCGTTACATTTTTGCATTTAAAGGGTGTTTCGATCAAAATTTGGTCGGCCCAAACTTGACGCATTTCATTTAATCATGCATTAAAACATTTTGCACACCCCTCATTTTAAAGATGTGTGCGGGTAGCATCATGCCTTTATTTTGATTTTGAGATTAGCACTTCGGTTATCAAAATGTCGTCGAAGGAATGGAAGCAATGCATCAACATTTTGCACGTGCATGGCGAAAATTCAAACTACTTTCACGCCAAGTTGGCGAAATTGTTGAATGTGGCTAAATCAACTGTTACCAACGTATTAAAAGTGTTCTGTGAACGTTTGTCGACAGCCAGGAAATCTGAATCGGGGGGAAATCGAATACCGGAGGTAACAGCGACGACAAAATGAGTTGCCCGCTGTTTCGAGCGGAATCCCAACCTCTTCGTCCGAGATGTCGCCAAGAAGATGGGAGTGGCACCTTCAACCGTGGATAGAGCTAAAAAACGAGCTGGAACGACAGGAATTTTCGACGGCAACCAGACGAGGAAAGGTAGCAAATATTTTCAAGCACATTAAACTGTCAAAGTTCGCGAAGAAATATTTGAGCCCTCGTCAAGCGGAACCCAAAGAAGACTCAAAAGTTCAAGGCAAACTGGCGCTCTGAGGCGAATAAAGTGGACAAGGAGACTGTACAACAGGGTTGCAATTTCTCTGGGGAGAATCACCCGGGTGCACATTTCTAGCTCTCTTTGGTGAATCTCACTCAGTCTCTACGGAGATTTTTTCCTGACACCACAGTAGAGATTGTTCGACACAGCACGGGAGAGCGAGAGAATTGACAGTTCGCTCCCTGAGCGTTCATACACTCACTGCAGTGTGAACGACGAAGAGTGGAAGAGCGAAAAATGACTACACCGCACTAACGTGAGTGAAACCTTGATTCAAACATCAAGAAAAAATCGCTGGAAAACGGGAACAAGAAAGTACAGTCCGAAGTTTTTTTTCGCCACTCCCGGTTCCTTTTTTGTACTTTCAGAATATCATAGATGAACATTACGAATGATGGGCCTCAGATAGCCTAGTCGGTAAAGGCACGGAACTACCAATCCGGAGGAGGCGGGTTCGATTCTCAGTCCAGTCGACTTAAATCAATATCGGCTTTTCTGGGCATGAGGTATCCATTGTGCTTGCCACAAAATATACAAATTCATGCATTGGTGATTGGCTTCGAAAGCTTAATAACTGTGGAAGTACATCTAGAACATTAAGTTGTGTGAGAGCCTGGCAATCAGCTAATTGCGATAAGCAATATGCTTGGATACGCCGAAAAGAAGACGAATGAACATTAAGAAATCAGTAACATTGTAAAAATGTTCAAATTCAAGTGTTGCGGTATAAAAATAACAATGAAGATTTTCACCAGGGTGACTCTCCCCGGTGAAATAATTCTGCTCTCTTCGGTGCTCCTCAAAGATCACTCACACGCTCCGGCCTGTTGTGTGGTGAGGGTGCAAACGACAGACACTTTGGTGTCACTCAACTTGTGATGTCTAGCAGAGAGTGGAAACAAAACAAAAATCTCTCGGGTGAGTTTGCATTTGCCAATGTGCGGAGTAACTTTTCACTAAGCACCCTGCTAGCACCGAGGAGAATTGCATCCCTGCTGTACAACATCTTATGGCAGGTGTTGGCCGATGGACAACTCTACGACTCGGAGCAAATTGCATCTAATATTACTTCTACATTATGTATTTACATAACTTCTGATGATCTTTGTCATTAGTAGGTGGCATGATTTTATTTTTATTAGAGATATTTTCCACACAATGGCTGTTAAAGAACAAAGTTGGCTCAGGGTTGCTTTCTGGTAATAATTAGTTGTAAAGTTGTAAGTTTGTAAAACATGGAACTCAAACATTACAGTTTTTTTCATGTGGTTATTAAAATATGTATTGCAAGAATTAGGGATTATAAGAAATCAATCACGTTTATTATAAAATGGACAAGTTATATTTCTTCTTTCAGTTGCATTTCATCATGAATGATGATTTTGATTTTCGATCTTCAGATGACATAGTTGAGTCAGAACAAGAAGGGTTTTGAAGTGGCGGACTTGTTCCGTGCTACAATGTTAGGCAAAAATGGACGTCCATGGTTCGAGTACCACTGGATACATGCCCTTTTGCTCAATTTCACTCAATTTAAAAAAACATCTGTTTGATTTCTTACCTGCCATACACTGACGGACCTTTCAATACTTTCTCTTCATATCTATCATTCTAGCAAAAAACATGAATGTTCACACTTGGTGCCTCATGGTGATGAACGAACATCTCCTTCTACATCCGGATACGGCCAAATTAGTTGGTAGGTTTCGGGTATCAGTTTGCAGAAGCATGAATTTTGAACCGCCGAACGTTACAAAAACTTGGAGTTCCAAAATTGTCCTCTTTGGGTCGTACCAGAACTGGATCCAGAGTATTCGGTTATGGCCAAATGTCCTGGTATGATATTCTTGAATATCAGTATTCCAAACCATGAATTTTGACCCTTCGAACGCACAGAAAAAAATAATGAATTTTAACAAGCGCGTAGAATTTTCCCTCATTTAATTCTAAACCAAAGCAAGCGTAAACAACGATATTGTTTGCAAGTCTTGGAATTCTTTCATACAATAGACGCGATTTAGGCGATATCGAGCTTTAATTTACACGATATATCCCAGTATTTTTTGTCAAATCTAGCATTCCCTTTATGTGCATTAGATAACGCAGAAAATTCAATGTTTCTTTTTATCTGTGCGTGCAAATACTTGCAATTTCAAAATTGTCCTCTTTGGGGCATACGAGAATCGGATCCAGAGTATTTAGATGTGACCAAATCCTCTGGTTGGTCTATAACACGATATTTTTGAAAATCAGTATTCAAAATCGTGAATTTTGAGCCGTCGAACGGTTCAAATATATGAGGTTCCAAAAGAGGCGTTCTGTTAAGAATAAAAGGGACAAGGAGACTGTATAAAATCTTATGGCAGGTGTGAAACGGAAGACCCGGAAATCCGCATTCGGAAAAGAGGAAGATTAGCTGAATTGTTCTCCTATATTCTGTATGAACTGAACTTTAGAAAGAAAAAGAAAGAGAGAGAGAGAGAGAGAGAGAGAGAGAGAGAGAGAGGGGTGAGGGGGTGTTCGTGTGCAGCAATTACAACATCCGGATTCGTATTCCTAGTAATCTCAGGGAAGTGTAAAAAAGGTCAAATCTTACTATAGGTGATTAAGTTGAAGCTTTTAGTTCCAAATTAATTTACATGAAATGTGAAAATGAATTCACTCTGATAACCCATTTATGTGTATGGCATGGCCCTCCGGAACATCCGAAATATATGAAGTGTCGTTCATCACCTTCGTTCTATATTAACGAAACATAAACAAGTTAGTCGGTTTATTATAAACCAGTCTTATGCTCCAGTTACTTTATTTCACATTTAGCGGATGATATAAAACGTTTCAGGAAATTCATCATGGAGTGAAAAGAGAACTTGTAGTAATGTTCTCTTGTGATTTGTCAAATAACGGGTTAATAAAGGAAGTAATACTACAGAAACCTCAGCACAAAGCGCAACACTAGAAACGGGGTTCAAACTTCTTTCCGTAGCTCGATTGAATTAGTATTTGTGATCACATTGCATTTCATTAATATGTGAGATATGGAATAATTCAATCCTGTCGGAAGAATTTACAGTCAAGAGGTGAAAGTGTAAACTTTAAGCTAATAAGTCGGCTTTTGAGTTTCGAAAATCATCACCCTTGACTCAATATCACCTCTTATTTCATTCGTTTTTATTCAACATTAATCCTTGCAGACAAAATTGAAAATCAGAAGTTATATTTTTTTGAAATCTCTCAATAAATAATTGTGGAAGTGCATTTAGAACACTAAGTTGAGAGCAAGCTTACAGTCTACGACTAACAGTCTTACAACTACCTAAACAAAATACCTATGAATTGCAAGCAAAATATCTATCGAATAACAAAACGTGTTATTTCTGATACATGGGAATACCTGAGAGGTCTGTCTTACCTCAATTTGGTATTAGCATAACATTGTGTTAATAATTTTATGGTGTTATACTCTAGTATTAACTCTTAAACTGAGCTCTTTAATAAGTACCAAGGTCAGTTATCACGTTATTCGTTCCTGCTCGGGAAGGAACATCGATCAAGAGACTGAGAGGTAGCGAAGTGTAGATTAAAGACGACTTCTGTAAAGAGCAGAGGCACACTGGCATGACTAATTATTAAGTAAGGTCTCAATCTGTAGAACAGAACCTATTGCCGAGCACCAACTTGAACTAGCTAGGCTTGAGTCATTCAATACCTAAACGCACTGTTTGTTGTACAAGTAGCGCTCCTTGTGATCCCATCATGATTTGAATGAAGTTTGTTTGGAAATGTTTAGTTTTTAAATGGATTATTGGAGAGGTTCGAGAATCGCGAGCGTTTTCAAACATACAAGCGATCGGCAGGATCATAGCAAGCATCGTAGTGAAACTAAGGATCGAAAGTTGCATTTGAAGGTGCTAGAACGATTAGAGCAAACCCGAAGCTGTCGGATTGTAATACTGCCAAGAAATTTAATGCCGGCCAGGGCACCTTGGAACAGAACATCCTTGGATTAGTGACAAGAGACTAGGTCCAGCAAAACAAAAATGTAGGAACGTTGTGTGTTTTGAGAAACGGGAGCAGTCGTTTTTCCAGCCATTCATTCATGTATGCTTGACTATTTACATTTAAGTTGTCACGAAAGCCTTGCTCCGTGTCCCACAACGTACAAAAACCCCTTCCAAATCATGAATTTCTTGGGAACTTTGACACTTGCTGTTTCCTGAAGACTTTGGAACATCGAACTTGTCTTTGGCAGTCACATACTGGTTGCCGGGAATTTGTTTTAAGTCCGCTTTTATGTGTTCCATCGTCCATAATCCAGCGGTGTGTTTTCATCAACATTTGTGTGTACAGCTTACGCGCACGTGTTTTAGCTGTCCTATTCTGTTTTTCATTGCGGTTTGGAGCTTTCTGAACTTTGCCCGGCTCATTTCTTGGCTTTCTGCACGAAAATTTTGGTCGAGTGCAGCTTTTTCGCGACATCCCGAACGGAACAGCTGAGTTGCGTTTAAAGGTAGCAACCACTCCACAGTGGTCCAGTAAGCTACTTTAGGCGGACATGAGGTTTTCAATAGGAAATTTGTGGTATTAGAGCTTTTGGTTACTTCTGAGAACTTGTTGCAAACTTATTGTACTACAATTTTTATGAAATTATTTTTTCTTGCATTAAACGCAAGAGTAGCGTACTGCCCTGGGATGCATAGTTGACGTAACCACCACTCGGTATGATTGTTGAGAAACGCGTTTTTCAGGTTTTAAGCTGAAATTCGGTATATACCAACAATTATGGACAAATGTTCTGTCCATTTGATGAAGTTCTACTAATAAAGTGGGCCAGCAAGATAACTAGAATTGTTTCATTTTTTATCATCTTTAAAACGCATACGCCAACTTATGCGAATAAACAAGCATATTACTGAACGTTTATTCTCATAGTTTGGCGTAAAAACCAGGCTGCTCTGTTCTGAATAATATGTCGTACATTGAGTCTCGCCGATTGGCTTCATGAATACCAACGAAAGGTTTCGCCCAGCAAAGCTCCCATTTGATTTTGACGATATATACCCATCGGACTTATCAGTCCGAAAAATGTTCGACTCTTTCAAAGAGCGTCAGTTGAAAAAAAACATGAATGTTGCGGTTACGGTTTCTACTGTAAGGTGTTGAGAGACCTGAACATAAAAATTAACCCAACTGGGGCATGAAGAGTGCGAACGTCGAAGCCATCGTGTTCACGAAAAGCAGACAGGGCACTCTTCCGTACCCCAGTTGAGTTAATTTGTATTTCCGTCTCTCAACTTTACGGTAGAATGTAACTGCAACATTCGTAATTTTTCAACTGACATACTTTGAAAGTCGAGCATTTTCCGGATGATAAATCGATGATGCCACATCGTCAATCAAGTAAGAACTTTACTGATGGCTTTAGTTGGCTGTCATGAAGCCAATCGTAACGATATTATACGACATATTCAGGGCAGAGCAACCTATTTTACGCCAGAGCTATGAGAATAAACGTTAAATGAGCCTGTTTATTCGCATGAGATTCAACGTATGCGTTTAAGATGATAAAATGAGCAATTCTGAATTATCTGTAATACTTTATTAGTAGAACTTCATCAAAATAGACAGGTGACTTGTCCATAGTGATGACTATACGTTCAGCTTGGCTTAGGAAAACACGACAACAATCATACCGTCGATGGCCGTCAACGCCGTCAGGAACGTACTATAGCGTTTAATGCGAGAAAATGTTCATGAAATTGTAGTACAGTAAAGTTTGCAGCAAGTTCTCGAAACGAAACTCTATGCAATTTGTGAAAACACTCATGTCATACAAGTAACTGAACCGCATTAGTGGTTGCTACCTTCAAACACTGGAAACTCAGCTGTTCCGTTGAGATATTAGCTGCGCTCGACAAATTTTCGTGCCTTAGAGAAAATGAAGTATGGTAATAAGTTCAATCCAGATACAATGGCTGGGATGAGACGGCTAAGGCTACGTAGCGTAAATGTACTTACCTGAATGTGGAAAACACGCCGCTGGGCCCATGGACGATGGGAACACGACGGACGCCAAAATTTCGATTCCCGATAACCAGTATGTGACAGATAGACAGGGATTCGATGATCCAAAGTCTGCCTCGAGAACAGCAAGTGTCAAGTTCCCAAATGTGATTTGGAGGGAGTTTTGTACGTGTGGGTTGCAGACAGACTCGTGACGGCCCCCAGATGAAATGATCGAATTACATGAATGAATGGCTGAAGAAACGACATACACGTTTCTCAAAGACGCAGCCGTTCTACATTTTGCTGTAGTTTGTCGCTGTCAAGGGATGTTCTGTTCCAGATGCCACAATGATATATTTCTTGTAATATTACAATCCGTGCCTGGCTCGAGGTTTGCCTGTCGTTCTGAAACGCTCAATGCGGCCTCGATCGCTGGACTCGCTACGTGCTGTATGATCACTTAGCCGATGCTGAGCCTTACGCGCAGTCGATTTAGTGCGGCGACCTCGCTATGGTACCAGTAATCCGTTTGGAAGCAGAGACATTTCAAGACAGGCTTCATTCCAGATCGTGATGGGATCTGGGAGCCTTGCTGCAGTGCGTTGGATGATTGAATGACTCGAGCCTTAATGGATTCAGTGGTGCTCGTGACCGTTCTGTTTGGGTGGACTGCTGCCAATGGTGGTCGTGCCAGTGTGCTGCAGAGTCGTCTTTTAATCTACGCTTCGCGCATATGATGCGACAGAACGAATGGCTGTGATGACCTTGATACTTGATAAAGGCTCGATTTAGGATACTAGGTATAACGCCGTAAAATTATTAACTGTGTTATGCTTGTACAGAGTGAGATGAACAGACTTCTCGAATGATATATCGGGAAATAACGCATTTTGTTATTCGACAGATATTTTGCCTGGTCATAGATGTTTGGGTAGTTGTAAGACGTTAGTCGTGGGCTGTAAGCTTGCTCTCAACGGATGTTCTGAAATACGCCTCCTGTGCTTATTGAGAGATATATAGCTTCTGATTTTCAATTTTTGTCTGCGGGGATAATGTTGAATAAGGCAGATGAAACAAAGATATTGAGTCAGGTGATTTGACCTCAAAACCGATATGGCAAGTTTACGCTTTCGCCTCTTGATATGGGGTCTTCCGACGGGATGAATTATTCCGTATCACATATTAATGAAATGCAATGTGATCTGAAATGCAATTCAATCGAGCTACGGAAAGAAGTTTGAGCCCCGTTTCTAGTGTTGCGCTGTGCTGGAATGTAAACTCCTTTATTAGCCCGTTATTTGTCTGAAGGAACATTACTGCAAGTTCTCTTTTCACTCCATCAGGCCTACGGGGCATTTTATATCATCCGCTAAATGTGGTAAGTAACTGGAGCGTAAGCTGGTTGCAAATAGGCCGATAACAACTGTTTATGTTTCGTTATTATAGACGAGTGATGAACAGCACTTCATATATTTCGGATGTTCCAGTGCCTTTTTTACATAGATGAATTTATCAGAATGATTCATTTTCACATTTCATCTGGGAATGAGCTGGAACTGAAGCTTCAGCAATCACCTAAGTAGATTTTGCAGCTGCACTCACAGATTACTGGGAATACGAATCCGGATGTGCTGTGCTGCGCACCAGGCCTCTCTCTCTCTGCCTTCTCTCTCTCCTCTCTGCTCTCTTTCTTTTCTTTCACAAAGTTCAGTTCATGCAAGTATGGGAGGAACAATTCAGCTGTCTCACTCTTTCCAGATGCCGGATTTCCGGGTCTTCGTTTCACACCTGCCATAGACACATGCAGTCTCCTTGTCACTTTTGTGTAACGGAGCATAACCTGGAACCTCGTATATTTGAACCGTTCATTGTAAAGTCACGTTTTGAATACTGATTTTCAAAATATCGTGTTATGAACCGGCCGGAAGGACTGGTCGCATCTGAAAGCGGATCCGTTAATAGTATATATATACTTTTTTTTTTTTTTTTTTTTTCTTTTATCTTTTTATCTTTTTTCTTTTTTTTTTTTTTTTATAACCTTTTATATAAAAAAAAAAAAAAAATATCTTTATATATCTTTTTTATCTTTTTTTTTTTTATATCTTTTGTTTGTCCTCTTTTTTATAGCACTGCATCTTTTTTATATCTTTTTTTATATATAACACTGCACTGCACTTTATATTTTTTTTTATGGTAAAAAATATTTTTTTATAATATAAAAAAAAATGTAAAAAAAAAAATATCTTTTTTTTTTTTAAAAATAAAAAAAAAAAAAAAAAAAAAAAATATCATGTAAAAAAATATATATCATGTATGTATCATAAAAAAATATGAATAAAAATATTTTTTTAAAAAATAATGAAAAAAAAAAAAAAAAAAAAATAATATGTATATTAATTTTTTTATTTCTTTTTTTTTATCAATATGAAACATATATTGTAATAATAGTATATGTAATAATGTAATGTAATAATAATGTGAAAAAAATAGTAATAATGAAGATTTTTGTTATTTGTGATTGTTTATTTGTCATTTATATTAAAAATGTGTGTGTGTGATATTGATAATCAATGTGTGTGTGATCC
>JASCZW010012910.1:0-5000 GCA_034211315.2 Aedes japonicus
ATCAATAATTTAATGATAAATGAATAAAGCTTAGTTCATCAACAGTGAAAATCGTAGAAGAGCCACCACACAGTTTGAAAGAAACGTTTAATTTTCTGCCCCAACCACATAGAGGATTTATAAACTTGAATCCAGACACCTGAATCTACACACTTAGAAAATTATTGTTCTTGTTAACGAGACGTAATTTATCCTTGTAAAAGTCGGAGAACGTAAACAAAATTTCGGGGTAAATTATGTCTCATGTACGGAAAACGACAAAAGATATTAGATTGAATCTTATTTTTTCATCTCTTTCAACTCATTCTTATGTGTTAATATTTGTATGTAAATGGTCTCAGGCAATTCTGGAAAACATGATATTTGGTAGTGGGTAGTCTGTTGTATGAAAAATTGCCATAATTTATTGTATGGTAAGAAAAAGATTGTAAACAGTTTCATTTTTCTTGCCGCTTCCTTTTTGGCTTTCTATCAAACGAGAAAAATGATTTATGTCAGCAAATTGTTTTTTCTGTATATTATGGCAAATTAAGGTGGACAGAAAAGGGAAAACAAACTGTACAAGGACGCTGCACAATCAATAAACGAGAAATCCGGCAACTTTAATAATTATCAGGTAGAGTGTGTAATAATACCAACGTAATTTCAACAATAGATTAATAAGAAAACCAGGACCTTGAATGTTAGTGACATATCATTTTCTATATGTACCCAAATATGGCCTGTTGGATTAAAGGGTGTTCTGATCAAATTTGTCGACGAACTTGATCGCACTCCTTATATGGCATTGAAAATGCTATAATAACTTTCATATTCCAGAAGATGTGTGCTTGTAGTACGCCTATTTTTTTGATTTTAAATTAGCTCCTCAACAATGTCCTCGAACGGAAGAGAAGTAACGCATCAAAATTCAGCACAGACACAGAAAAATCCAAAACTTATTCTTCACGCCAGGTGTAGGGCGAAACTGCTGGAATGAGGCAATCAACTGTTACCAAAGTATTAAATGTGTTCGTGAACGTCGTCGACAGCCAAGAAACCAGACCGGAACCCGCCGAGGCCAATAGCGATTGATTGAAGAGGTACGCCGAAAGAGCTGGGGAATTCGGTCTCTCCGTCCTGAGATGTTGCAAAACAGTTGCAGTGGCGCCTGCACCGGTGATTATTTACAAAACGAGCTGGACTGTCGATCAACAAGAAAGTGGTGACTCCAAATCGACGATGCTTGACGAAGCTGATTGCGTGGTACAGGACGCTGAAACTTACGTCAAGGCAGATCAGAACACGGCTTCCGGACAAGGCCTGTCATTATGTAAAATCGATTTGGAAAATGCGGCAGATATTTTTCGCCGCGATTAAATCCGTCAAAGTTCGGCAAAGAAATATCTGTGTGGCTGGCCATCTGTACCTGTGGCTTAAATATAACGTTCACATTGCGACCGGGACCGTCTACAGCGAATTTGACGAGAGTGCCTACAAAACGTCGTTCACAGCCTTCCCAGCGACACACTTATTCCGTTCTATTTTCGTCAGATTTGATCCGCTACTGAGCACATACAAGTACATGATTGGTCCACTGATGCGAAAATTCCGTTGTTGCTAAATCAACAATAGACAGCAGAAGAAACCAATGAATATGTTGAGTCTGCATACATCTTCAATGTGTAAAACCAGACCCATTATGAACCCAAAACCGGCGCCGGCCGTTCCCAAATGCTTGTCAAGTGGGGAATGGGAACCCGAGACAACAACATATGAATACCTAATTCTGATCTCGATAACTGCACTCTGGGTATAAAAGAGTTCAGGATTAAGAGGTAAAATACCTGAAGAACTGCGTGCTGTAACATCTCACGAATAACAAAACTTGTTGCTTGTGATACCTAAGGATTACCTCCGAGGTACTATTCTTGAGTATATGTCTCACCTCAATTTAGTATTCGCACAACATTGTGCCCGAGACAATGGCACATGGTATTATCCGGTATTGCACCTCTTAATCGGAGCTCCTTAATACCAAGCGCCAGTTATCTGGCTATCCGGTCTTGCCCGGGAAGGAACGTGTTGACAGCTGATACTCGCTTTGAAGGAAGCCGAGAGAAATCCTCTCTGCACTTCAACGAGAAATCACCGGGTTGTTGGACAGTTGGGGAAAAGTACGAGCAGCAGGGCTCGCAAAGTTGGTTAAACGATACGCTGAAATAATGCAGCACCATCCGCCAAATCGTAATGGACCACTTCTGCTGAAAAATGCTAGCTGAAAAAAGACGATAAGCATTACGAACAACAAAACAAAATAGACAAAATGAAACAGACTATTGGATATTGTCTTCAAAATATGTGGCATAAATAAATTATTTGTTGCTTGTGAAACGAGCTCTCCTCGATGTCCTAGATGGCCAAGTCCTGCTGCGCTCGCCGTCGTCGTTACTTGTCCCGCATCTTGGCAGCCATCGCTACGACGTGTCAGAAACCTTCCGGTAGTAACACGATAGCTGCGAATCTAATACGACTCTTCTTGGCAACCGATTAATTTACAAACTAAGCTCATGCGTCATTTTTTTCCTTTGAAATCTGGTTCAAGATATACGCACTTGGTTGCTAGCAATCAGAATCAATAAGAAAGGTAACAACTCGCCATGATGACCTCTACCATTGCCATCGGTTACTGACTAACACTTAACCCATGCATTCGTGATGCCACTTCAATTGGATTAACTCGAAAAGGTGATCTTCATAGGCAACTCCATTACTAGTACGACCGTCGTTAGCATATTAGGCTTTTTGACGTTTTACTCTTCCTTCCCTTTCTGGCACATGGAGAGGAATGACAGATCCGTCTTCCTCTAAATGATTCTCCCTCCGTACCCGTGCTCCCCTGATCCAAATGCGGTTGGCAGGATTCGGCATCTTGCCATCACGGAAAAAAGGCTGCCCAACAACGTTCCAAAGTGGCGCAAGGACAAGAACTCCACCCAACACGCCAGAGCTTTTCCCAATCGAACAATGTTGGGCCATCGTCAAGCGGAACCTTGAGATGAACTCAAACAGCTGCTGTGAGCGAGAAACAGTTCACCGGCGTTCTGCGGCGAATGATGTGGACAAGGAGACTGGCCACAAAATCTTATGGCAGGTGTTAAACGAAACGACCCGGCAGCCCGCATTCGGTAAAAAAGGAAGCTTATAGCTGAATATTAACTGAACTGAAAGAAAAATAATTTGACTTATCAATAAAAACTTTGATCGACTCAGACACATTACTGTTTGACCAATTTTTTATCGGAACACCCTAAGTAGACAAACAAACAAACTTCAATTTCAAGTGTTTCCCTACTGCAGATAAATAGAAACATTGAATTTTTTGAGTTATTTAATGCATTAATGGAAATGCTAGATTTGGCAGAAAATTAAAGGATATTTCAGGTAAAATTGCAAGCCAGATACAACTTGAATATATGCCTTTGTATGAAAGATTGCAAACATTGTTTTTGGCGCATGAAAGATTGCAAACAATTTAGTTGTTTACGCGTTTTATTTGGAATTGGAATCTGAGGGAAATTTTACGCACTTGTTGAAATGTATTATTTTCTGTGTACATATGAGAACATAAGTCTCATTTTGCACGCTTTTAAAAGAGTCAACTTTAACTTACATATAAAAATGTTAAGGGTGTAGTCTATTGTGTAAAAAGCGACAACTAATTGTTATCAACGAAGATGCGTTGCTTGCCCAGTAGGATTATGGAAAATGAAACGACAGAAAGAACCAGCATTCAGTAAACTTGCATTTGCTAAAGTTGTCCAAGATAAGCTACTTAAATTCAGCTACTATCTGTGTCCAAATTAAACTTGCTCATGTAACGAAAACTTTATATCCTCGTTAGGACAAAGACACCGACCATTTCCTTAGATTTCATTGAAACACGACTCGTTTAGTAATTCTCTTCGTCAACTCGTCTCAGCGAAACCTCCCCAACAAGCAGTGATCAGTCTGCTTCTTCCTGTCGTTCCTCGTCAAATCCTACATTTTCTGATGTGCCAACCGAGTAAACAACCTCAAGCATAAACAAAAACAATCAATCTCTCATCTCCGAGCTGAATTCAATCCACAACGACGACGACGACGACGATGACGGACATATTTATTCCCATGATGCAGCCGGATGGGCACTGGGTGAGACTTGTAACAGTGTTACTTCTTTGTATACTACAAGAGGAAGATTATTGCGGTGGGTCAGTTTTGGATGCATTCGATCGTTGAACCAACTCTATATTGTCTATTCGAATTTATCAAACATGCAGTCTCATTGGAGTTTCTTCATTTTTCAAATATCATCTCATTCAGGCATCGTTCCCATCGCTCGTCATATTTCTATCAGTTACAGAGCAAATTCATTAGCTCAGCTCAACCGTTGAAAAAAGAAAATTCTCAGCTCCTCATCCCAGATGCTGACGGGAGACAGTGTAGCAGCCGAGTAACAGCGTGCCAGTCAACAGTCACGACAAATCAAATTCTCACAGTTCAGCTGAAAACAAGAAGACATTTGCGGGGAACTAGTGCTCCCGAACCGATTGGCGGAATCGGGCTTTCCTGAGCAAAGCGCTATTCGACTAATAGACTCAATTATGCAAATCAAACAACTGAAACTGCGCCAAACGATGAGCAACTGTCGCAAAAGTGCATAGTTTGCTGAATTATCATCGCATCATCTTTGTCATCATTGCCACCGTCGTAAGTATTTCAACACGCCAGAACCAGGAAAAATATGACCAAACACGACAAACGGAGCGCAATGTTTATGCTGCCGCTGGCAACGATGGCGACCGCGGTGATTCTCGTACCTGCGGTGAGTAATGGACAATATTTTCCCGAGCGTCTCCCAACCAAAGGCCCTTGGCTGGTCACCACGCAGAAACAGAAGCAGCAGCGATGCCAATGAGGCCACTTCTGGGAATTAACTAAGACAACCACGGTGACGTCCGGTGAAGACAAATTGTTTT
>JASCZW010012910.1:10000-27107 GCA_034211315.2 Aedes japonicus
CTGGCACCACCTATGTGTTGAATATGGACATTTCCAGTTTCCTTGAACAGTTTCAAGGTACGAAAAACTCACTCCAAGCTGCTTAAGACTATTGAATATCTGACACTGTTTAAGCTTTTGCAAATGTAATTTTAAAACTTGCTCCCGTATGGCTTCCATGATAGCTAAGCAAACTGTCAAAAGAAAACACTAAAAACGAGTATAATCAATTACGCTGTTAAAATTACCCAGCTGAAACAAACCAAGACTGAAAAAGGTGACACTGTGAGGCACACTGTATTTTGTTTAAATAAGCCATTTATATCAGAAATTATCAAACCGGGAACCAAGTACAGTATGAAGAAAAAGAACCTCGAGTCTAATAAAATAAAATCATTTATTGAAATTTTATTATTGAGCTTTTCCAGGACTAGTAGGATATTAACACAAATATAATTATTATTTTTGTTTTTGTTTCCAGTGGATGTCAGATGTATTTTGTACATACGTATATTATGTTCTCATATTGATTTACTCTGGCCGCTCTCTACATCGTCAAGTAATTTAACTTTTGTTATTTGTAACATGGAATCGCAGTACATCGTTCAAGTTTGAAGTTTGAATAAGTAGCATTTAAGTCTATTATGATATCTTAACTTTTTGTGTACACAAAGCAGTTTGAAAGAAACAAGGAATTTTCTGCGTCTAATCTAATAATCATTAGCATTAGCATTGACGTTTGCACACCTCGTGGATGGAGCTTCGATGAAGGATAATTCGTTGAAGACATTGCATTTCTCCATGAAACGAAACCAGTTACTGATACGTTTCTTCGCGCAATAATCTCCACGAACATACTCCTCGGTCGCTTACCTCTGCTTGGTAATATTTTTCATTTTCAGCTGCGCATTTCTGCATTTTTTGTGGGTTTTGACTCCCCTAGCCCGGTGTGTGCGTTATTCATGGTTGTTTGCCGAGTTCACGTTTGCTAATGGCTACTCTCATTTTTATCATTTTCATTGTTTGCCCTTGTAGGAAGTGCATATGTTTGTTGGGGTTTGATTGATTTCTATTTTAATAATAAGATCTTTTATTATCATATATTTTATATTTTTATATTTTTATGGTGCAATTGTCATGTCAACTCTAATACTTTTTTTTTAAATATGTTCCCTATTATTTCCCATCTTATTACAAATATTAAATAGTCTTCTGATCACATGAAGCCTTGTTTCTATTAATATTATTTTTCAGGAAATCCCGGATGCTTGTGCACTACGTATCATCTGTGTTCGTTGTTCAACAGGGATAACCCTCTCCCTTATAACATTTCATTACATGTGTCACATATGAGAGATCGAGGAGTTCTCCTCATCTCTCCTTCTGAACTTTAACTACTATTCCATGAATTAAATCCATTCCGTCTCTAAGTAGTATAGGATTGTGTCTGGATGTTTTTGTTGAGAGATGTTGTGATTGGATATTTCACTTGTTTCGGAGGTCGTCAGGCCGGACACTTACATTGCTCAAGTTGCAATTTTTTGGATGTGGCTGTAGGCGCCATAGGGAGGAATTTTCGGAACACGTCTTGTGGAGTGGCCTGTTGATTCGCAAAAGTAGTCAAGTATCTTTTTATTGAGATTTTGTCATTGTTGATTGGATTGACGTTTGTTTATTTTTTTTCGGCTTTTTATGTCTTTTTTGAATGTTGAAACATGTTAAGTGATGGTTTTGTTTCTCAGTGACAGACCAGTGGATGTCAGATGTGTTTTGTTGCTGCATGTGGCATGTACACGTAAATTACATGCATACGATCAATACCAAAGGGGGATGGGGGTCTGCATTGTGTCAGACGAGGTTAGGGCTGGATGAGAGATCGGTCCTCAACATCGGAATTTTGATGTATTTCCGTGGTCTATTGAAATAAACCACCCACACTTGTGCGTGGCCCCAACAGCATCCCTACTGTTGGTTTAAATTGGACATCAAACTCGATATTCTTAACGAATTCTTGTATTCCATTGAAATAAACCACCCATACTTGTAAGTGGCCCTAGCAGCATCCTTACTGTTGGTTTAAATCGGTCCTCAAACTCGATATTCTTAACGTATTCTTGTATTCCATTGAAGTAAACCACCCACACTTGTGAGTGGCCCCAACAGCATCCCTACTGTTGGTTTAAATCGGTCTTCAAACTCGGTGTTTTAAAATACTTTTGTATTCTGCTGAAATAAACCACCCACACTTGTGCGTGGCCCCAACATCATCCCACTGTTGGTTTAAATCGGTCCTCAAACTCGGTGTTTTAGCATACTTTTGTATTCTGCTGAAATAAACCACCCACACTTGTGAGTGGCCCCAACAGCATTCCTACTGTTGGTTTAAATCGGTCCTCAAACTCGATGTTCTTAACGTATTCTTGTATTCCATTAAAATAAACCAACCACGCTTGTGAGTGGCCCCAACAGCATCCCTACTGTTGGTTTAAATCGGTCCTCAAATTCGATATTCTTAACTTATTCTTGTATTCCATTGGAATAAACCACCCACACTTGTGAGTGGCCCCAACAGCATCCTTACTGTTGGTTTTAATCAGTCCTCAAACTCGATGTTCTTAACGTATTCTTGTATTCCATTGAAATAAACCACCCACACTTGTGAGTGGCCCCAACAGCATCCCTACTGTTGGTTTAAATCGGTCCTCAAACTCGATGTTCTTAACGTATTCTTGTATTCCATTGAAATAAACCACCCACACTTGTGAGTGGCCCCAACAGCATCCCTACTGTTGGTTTGAATCAGTCTTCAAACTCGGTGTTTTAACATACTCTTGTATTCTGTTGAAATAAACCACCCACACTTGTGAGTGGCCCCAACAGCATCCCTACTGTTGGTTTAAATCGGTCTTCAAACTCGGTGTTTTAACATACTTTTGTATTCTATTGAAACAAACCACCCACACTTGTGAGTGGCCCCAACAACATCCCTACTGTTGGTTTAAATCGGTCCTCAAACTCGGTGTTTTAACATACTTTTGTATTCTGCTGAAATAAACCAACCACACTTGTGAGTGGCCCCAACAGCATCCCTACTGTTGGTTTAAATCGGTCCTCAAACTCAATGTTCTTAACGGACTCTTGTTTTCCATTGAAACAAACCACCCACACTTGTGAGTGGCCCCAACAGCATCCCTACTGTTGGTTTAAATCGGTCCTCAAACTCGATGTTCATAACGTATTCTTGTATTCCATTGAAGTAAACCACCCACACTTGTGAGTGGCCCCAACAACATCCCTACTGTTGGTTTAAATCGGTCCTCAAACTCGATATTCTTAACTTATTCTTGTATTCCATTGGAATAAACCACCCACACTTGTGAGTGGCCCCAACAGCATCCTTACTGTTGGTTTTAATCAGTCCTCAAACTCGATGTTCTTAACGTATTCTTGTATTCCATTGAAATAAACCACCCACACTTGTGAGTGGCCCCAACAGCATCCTTACTGTTGGTTTAAATCAGTCCTCAAACTCGATGTTCTTAACGTATTCTTGTGTTCCATTGAATTAAACCACCCACACTTGTGAGTGGCCCCAACAGCATCCCTACTGTTGGTTTAAATCGGTCTTCAAACTCGGTGTTTTAAAATACTTTTGTATTCTGCTGAAATAAACCACCCACACTTGTGAGTGGCCCCAACAGCATCCTTACTGTTGGTTTAAATTGGTCTTCAAACTCGGTGTTTTAACATACTTTTGTACTCTGCTGAAATAAACCACCCACACTTGTGAGTGGCCCCAACAGCATCCCTACTGTTGGTTTAAATCGGTCCTCAAACTCGGTGTCTTAACATACTTTTGTATTCTGCTGAAATAAACCACCCACACTTGTGAGTGGCCCCAACAGCATCCCTACTGTTGGTTTAAATCGGTCCTCAAACTCAATGTTCTTTACGTATTCTTGTATTCCATTAAAATAAACCACCCACACTTGTGAGTGGTCCCAACAGCATCCCTACTGTTGGTTTAAATCGGTCCTCGAACTCGGTGTTTTAACATACTTTTGTATTCTACTGAAATAAACCACCCACACTTATGAGTGGCCCCAACAGCATCCCTACTGTTGGTTTAAATCGGTCCTCAAACTCAATGTTCTTAACGTATTCTTGTATTCCATTGAATTAAACCACCCACACTTGTGAGTGGCCCCAACAGCATCCCTACTGTTGGTTTAAATCGGTCCTCAAATTCGATATTCTTAACGTATTCTTGTATTCCATTGAAATAAACCACCCACACTTGTGAGTGGCCCCAACAGCATCCCTACTGTTGGTTTAAATCGGTCCTCAAACTCGATGTTCCTACGTATTTTTGTATTCCACTGAAATAAACCACCCACACTTGTGAGTGGCCCCAACAACATCCTTACTGTTGGTTTAAATCGGTCTTCAAACTCGGTGTTTTAACATACTTTTGTACTCTGCTGAAATAAACCACCCACACTTGTGAGTGGCCCCAACAGCATCCCTACTGTTGGTTTAAATCGGTCCTCAAACTCGATGTTCCTAACGTACTTTTGTTTTCCACTGTAATAAACCACCCACACTTGTGAGTGGCCCCAACAGCATCCCTACTGTTGGTTTAAGTCGGTGCCAAAATTTAAATAGCTTTAATGTGCATCTCTGTACAGAGAATGAATCAGGAACATAGTTAAATATCTTATTCGCTGCCGACGTCAGTTGAATTCAGCACACCGTTTACCAAAACGGATCCGGCTGCAAACCCAACCATTTTATCCAACATCCCAGTGATTTCTCGTGGAAGTGCAGAGGTGTTCTCGGCTTCCAACAAAGCGAGTATCACGTCAACATATTCCTACCCATTCCCTATTTGACCTGCATTCGGACGAGGCCGGCGCCGGTATTGCCTTAGTTTAAGATCACCAGTTCTTACACATTGAGGATGTATGCTAGTCCCAAGCATCATTTATTGGTTCTTTGTGTAATAACAGCTGATCTGGCAATAACGGAGTAGCAACCTCGGGCGGTCAATCATGCTCATGCTCATGCTCAATACGGGCCATCCTTGTACTGCAATCGAAAAAAATATTGCTTCTGGGTGCGCTTGTTTTGCGAATTCCGATACCACGCTACTTGCATCTTAAAATTCCCTAGGTGTAACGAACCTTCAAGACTTCTGCTGCGAACCATTTACCTACATTCTATAAAAATTAAATGTTATAATTTAGAAAAGTAATGTCATGCTAACTAAATCCCGTTTCATAGATATTTTTCTGCCTTCTTCATGAGGGTGTAAGCATTGTTAAAATCTGGAACTGTACCGGTTTCGATGAAGCATTGTAGTTATCAATTGTATCTCTGACAACTGGTACCTCAGCGTCATGACAGAATATTGGACAATTCACCTCTGACATTTGTGTCAGTGCATTTACAGCTTGTTTGAATAATTGACAACGGAAACCCTCTCGTCGAAGTTCTCCAACACAGATGTTTTGGATTCCAAGTCGCGAAAGAATATCCTTCATGCATTCAAAGTTTCTTTCCCCAGAAATGGTTTCAACCGATGGTGATTCTCCCAAGTTTATCTCACCTTCCTGTTCAGAAACCTCCATAACCTAAGAAAAGCCGGGTCAATTTCAAACGGTTCCTATCCAATCCAAAAGACTGTGGACGGAAGCGGATCAAATTGATTCAAAATAATCAACGAGATTTTTTGTCAGTATCGTAAGTTTCGAAGCTTAACGGTCTCCTACACGCCTGGTCGTCCGTTCAAGATTGGTACGTGTGCGCACGATGGCTTCTGTTTCTGGGAGTACTTCGGTTTTCGTACACGTTTCCTCCATAGTATACTGCGTTCTCAGGATATCGAGTAGCTCTTGGTTGCTAATCGGCTCAATTGAGTGATGGTGTACGTAGGCCTTCGACGAAGTTCGTTGATTCTCGGACCGTATATAGACCACTCCCAGAAGCAAACCCACCAGTGGTTCCGGAACACCGTAGGCTCCCAAGAGTTCAGCAATCGAATCCTCCTTCAAAGTAGCGGAAGCGCCTTCATCTAGAAAGGCTGCCATCTCTACGGCAGTATCACCGAAGTATAGCGTGATGGGAACAATATGGAAGATCATCTATCGCATCGATTTGAAATGAGCATTGTTCTCGACAAAGGACAGCTGGATGCTTTCTTCTGCCCTGTGTAGTAGAGCATGATGGCTTTTCGAGCAGTTTGATACGTCACAGCGTCCCATAAACGTGCACTGCGTTTTACCGTGGTCGTTGAGGCATTGTTGACATAGTTTTCACTTTTCGACGATTTCCAAACGTTGACGGATATTCAGCTTCGCAAAGTCATCACAGAACCGAACCTTGTGATCGTTCCGCTTACACACGACACATGGTTTCTTCATTTTTGAAGACGTATCCGTTTGAGACCCACTGAATCGGTTTGGTTGGGTTAACAAACTCCTTCTTCTTCGGTTTAATCTTCTCCGACTGCAGTGGTGCTATTGTTCCATCCCCGTGAAGTCCGCTACCTCGGAAACTTCCGACACTATCTCACTTATAATGTTAGTGAAGTTACCGCGCTTGAACCGCACCCAGTCTAACTTGTACTCAGGTGGAAGTTTACTGACAAGCTCTTGCACGAGCATTGGATTGTTCAGGTGATCGTGCATTCCCGCTGCCTCTTGATGATCGCACAGTTGTTTGACTGTGATCCCGAAGTAGAGGAAAGTCTCCACCTTATCCATCCGTGGGGCCTGTGCCTTGCGAACCTTCGCCACCAAACTTTTCAAAAGCTTCTCTGGATTGCCAAAAAGCTTTCGCAGATCTTCAATTACTTTGCGCACTGACTCTGGCATCAATAGACGGCTTTGAACCGCTTCCTTTGCTAGGCCTTGCAGGCTATCCTGTAGCCTTTTTAAATTGTCCATGTTCGTAAACCCGCATGCTGCCGTCGTGTATTCATAACAGCTTGTGAAAAGCGGACAAACCTCTGGCTCTCCTCAAAATATCGGAAGATGCTTGGATACGGCTTGTCTAGCAGCCAACTATTCCTGCGTAGGTCCTCGGCACATACCATTTCGTTGACCCTGACGGATTCTTCCTCTTCGAGCAAGTATATTCCAGATGGTGGCTTCTTCTTCCACAATCAAGTCCGACTGGTGCAGCATACCTTCGATTTCTTCATCATCCTCACCGATGGTTGCCGGTCCGTACTGCTGGGGACCGTTATTGCCACTTCCTGATACTTGATTCAACCCCGGCTCGGTGTGGCTGTTGGTTTGGGGCTGACTGCTGTCTCGAAATCTTCGGAAATGCTCCTCCTGGATCCTTCTTTGCGAAATCCTCCCAGCCATTAACCTTCGTATCGTCTGCTTTTTCATTGAAGTCCTCTGGCTCTTGATATTGTCAGGATAGATCCGTTTTAGGCTTCTGGAACCGATCGTCAAGCTGTTGTCGTTTTTGTAAAAATTCCCGCTCATCTCTCAACTGCTTCTCCGGCATTTTTTTCTGTCAAAGATCTACTTTTTGCTGCGACCTTTTCTTTCCATGAACACACGCTCTGCCTCCAATCGCTTCTCATGGAGGATTTTTTCTTCCTCTAGCGCTTTCTCCTCTTTCCTGCTGCAACTGCTCGAGCGATTCCTCAAAGGTAACTTCACTGGTACCACTCTTTCCGGTGTCGGGTCCGGCATCACTCTTGCACTATATTTCGTACTATGCGGTTTCTTTGGAACCGTCTTCTTGGATCCTTTGGGTATCTGCAGCGTATTCGTGCACTTCGAGCACATTCACAGAACGTCCTTTACATCTGTCACCACTTCAGCACAACTTTAATGGACTCAGAAGTCACATTTTTACCAAGTTATCCAGACAACAGGCCATAGTTGGGAACAAAGAAGAAAATATGTCCCAAACATTGGGTCCCCAGTTTTCTTGTAAAGTAATTTTATCTGTGTGAACTATTGATTTATAACGTGGCTGCATTATTCGGTTAATCGGTTCAATTTATCCAAATTGAGATCATTCTAAGATCAAGGAGATGGCCTTAACCAGAAGATCATGGAGATGGTTCAGCTTAACCAGAAATCGTTAACTACATCGGTCATCTTGATAGGAACATAATTTTGTTGATTATCGCGAAATTAATGACAAATTTTGTACATAGGCCGAATGAAGGAGCTAGGCTAACATTACATCCTTTTACCCTACATCGAATCATGCTGCACATTCTGATCTGTTCATGGCCATCTGGCGCAACCGATCACCCAAACCGTCGTTACCGTTAATCGTGACGATGCACAACAAAACATTCTCTTTGGTGTTTACAAATATTTTGTCATCTACCATTTCCAAAGATGTGCTGAGTTCAGGTTTCTACACGACAAATATTTGCTTTGCTAACCCTTATTGGTTAGTTTATAAAAACCCTTTTTACATGAATAAAGTAGAGCAGGTGGGTTTTGAATCCAAAGACGTAAGCGTCTATGTCTATGTCGTGCGTCACCAAGAATAATTTGCCTTCTCCGAAACACCCCACAGACATAAAAATGCATACCAACTTTATGATCTGATGTTATATTTTAGTTGTGCTAATGGAAACCCACCTTTTTTTATCAAAACTTGAGACTTTATATTGAAAAATCTATAGAATAAAAATGAGTTTGGGTTTCCTTTGTCACGATTTAACTCACGAGCAGAAGGACCGTTTGGCATGAAAATTTGTATGCACGGATTTTTGAGGCCGGAGAAGGTTTTTAGAATAGTGAGAGACCCTCCCTTCTGAGAAAGGGGGCTCCGATACAAATGGAACACATTTTTCTGCATAACTCGAGAACTGACTGCAAGCAAAAGAACCCAAATTTAGCATGCGGAAGTTTCTGGAGACAAAAAATGTTTCTATGGTAGCTTGAGACCCCTCCCTCTCTCAAAAGGGAGGCTCCCATACAAATGAAACAGAAGTTTCTGCATATATCAAGAACTAATCAAGCAAATGGAACCAAATTTGGCATGTGGGGTTTTCTGGTGGCGAAAAATGTTTCTATGGTAGTTTGAGACCCCTCCCTCTCCTAGAAGGAGTGCTGTCATACAAATGAAACTGAAATTTCTTCATAACTCTAGATCTAATAAAGCAAATTGAACCAGAATTTGGATTGTGGGGATTGTAAAGGCAATAAATGTTTCTATAGTAGTTCGAGACCCCTCCTCTCTCTCTCTCTCTCTGGTAGGGAGGGCGGGGCTCTCATACTAATGAAACACAAATTTCTGCATAACTCGAGAACTAATCAAGCATACTGGAACCAAATTTGGCATGTGGAGAGTTTTGGAGGCACAAAATGTTTCTGTGGAAGTTTGTGACTCCTCCGCCATCTGAAAGGGGGAGGGAGGGGGCTTCTATACAAAAACAACACAAATTTCTGCCCAACTCGAGAACTAACCAAGTAAATGGAATCAAATTTGGCATATGGAGGTTTTCGAAGGCAAAAAGTTACTTATTGTGGTTTGAGACTCCTCCCCTTACTGAAAGAGGGGGCTCCTCATACAAATGAAATACAATATTCTGTATAACTCGAGAACTAATCAAGCAAATGGAACCAAATTCGGCATGTGGAGGTTTTTGAAGGAGAAAAAATGTTTCTTTGATGATTTGAGACCCCTCCCTTTCTGAAATGGGGGAGATCCCATACAAGTAAAATGCAAATAATTGCATAACTCGCGAGAACTAATCAAGAAAATGGAACAAAATTTGGCATAAGTGAAGGTTTTTGATGGAAAAACTGTTTCTAAGACTTTTCAGCCTTCTAAGAGGAGAAGGGGGGGGGAACTCTCAAACAAATGAAACAGAACTTTCTGCATAACTCGAGAACTGATAAAGCATATGGAATAAAATTTAACTGGATTTTTTAAGAGACATATATCATATGGTTGTTGAGACCCTTCTGCTCTCTGAATGGGGAGAGGGGCTCCTTTAGAAATGAAACGCAAATTTCTGATTAACTCGAGTACTAACTAAGTAAATGGAACTAAATTTGACAGATGAAGGTTTTTGAAGAAGAGAAATGTTTCTATGGTGGTTTGAGACCCCTCTGCCCTCTGAAGAGGGGGGGGCTCCCATACGACGCAAATTTCTGCATAATTTAGAACTATTCAAGTAGATGAAACCACATTTGGCATGTGGGGTTATTGGACGCGAGGAATTTTATATATGTTAAAATGAATTTCTGTCTGACTGTCTGTCTGACCGATCGGAGTGAAAACATGCTATACAGGGATTTTTTGGGGCTGGGGAAGGTTCTTATGATAGTTTGAGACCGCTTCCTCTTTTGGAAGGGGGACAGGCTCCCATACAAAATGAAACACAAATTTCTGCATAACTTGAGAACTAATCTAGCAAATGTAACCAAAATTGGGATGCAGTGTTTTTTGAATGCAAGAAATGTTTCTATGGTGAATTCAAACACAAATTTCGTTCAAACCTGAGAATTATCTAGGTAACTAAGCCACAAACTGTGTATTGTCTGGGTAAGAAAGATGTTCTGTTAGAAGTTTGAACCCTTTCTTGGTTAAAAAACAAACTCATTCAAAAAAAAAACGTCCGGTCTATGTAATGTTCATTCCTTTAGTTGCAGGCGTAGCAACGCTCGCACCGGGATCAGCTAGTTGGTTATAAATTTATTCTTGAAAGTATTGATCATCGCTAGCCTCAACTTTTTCCCATCTTTCTGGTATCATACGAAGTCCATGCGTCAACGGTCGGGAAAGGTGGTAGTGGGAAGGAGCAATGTCTGGAGAATATGGCGGGTGTGGAAAGATGTCCCATTGTAGTGTTTCTAGGTAGTTTTTAACGAGCTGACAAATATGTGGCCGAGCGTTGACAAACCTGCGAAATCATTTGGCGTGACTTTGCTGGCATTGTGGCCGTTTATCTTCAATGCTCAGCTTAAATTCATCAGTTGTGTTCGGTAGCGAGCTCCTGTGATTGTCTCACCCGGTTGTAACAGCTCATAATATAACAATGAGGTTTATACAGGTGACGAAGAGAAGGGTGTTTTCCTGTACTAGTAACGAAAATTGTGTGAACAATCCATGATTTTGGATAGTGACTCCAAAATCAAGCGAATGATAACAAAGCAAGTTAAGTTTTCATCCGCATCCTTTTACTGCACAACAAAGCATTTTTTAGCCGGAACCTTTTCAAAACTACACCAAACACCGAAAAATAAACATTCTGCCTTGTGATTTGCTGCTGTTGTCAATTGTTGTTTTTGGAGATCTACGTCACGCCTGCTCACAAACAACAGGCATGTGCATCATCTCACGAGCACAATGACAGTATTTTGCATTACCTAATGCGACTTCTGGGATTCTGACATGTATATTCATGTTCGCCAGGTACTTTTTCACTGTTTAGCCAGTTGGACCGACCTCCTGGGTCTTCCTCTTCAGCACTAGCCTCGGTCTTCCTCTTCAGCATCCTTTGGAGCTTCTTGTCGCTCAGGGTCGTCGGCCGTCCGGAACCGGGCTTTCTGTCGATGCTCTGATTGTTGTCTAATAGTGCCAAGATGTTGTAGACGCCGCAAAGCGCGTATCCGGCGTCCATAAAGTGCCGAACGATGTCCGTTTTCGACGCGTTTGGGGTGCCGTTTTTTGAACGCACACACTTCTGAACGGAGTTGCTCCACTGTCTTTGCCTTTACGGTTAGAGTTCGACTGATAGATCTGTCAAATGTTGTCTGCTTACTCATGGGCTACTATGATTGATGCTGCATGAGTAGTTTTGTCAGTGCGGGTGAACCCATGAAAAAGCGGCAATATTTGTAATTTTTTTTTAATGCAAACGTTAATGCAAAAATGGTACCCGTCATTGAAAGCTTTCAATTTAGAACTGTGGAAGCGCATTGAAAACACTAAGTTGAGAGCAAACAATAAGCGAATTGTGGAAGCAATAAGCTTGAAATGCTTAGAGAAGAAAAAATGTTGGTTTAGCCCAGTATAACAATTCTGCCGCAGGCTGTAAAGGTGATGGACCTTATTTTCCCCAATTAGTGAAAATTACTTAAGCTGCGGGTTTTGCCGAAAAGAACAGAACCATACCGAAAAGATCGGTACATGACTGTTCTATGTTTGACAGAGTTTATATTTTTATACAACCGTTAAAATATTTCGGGATGAATTTCTCATGAAAAAACACCGACGCTTCCTGTCAACAGTTTTTAAATCCTTTTTATTTGTTTTTATTTAATTTTCTTCATTTTCTTCTCTCCATATCCTTCCTCCGTTAACCTCCTGGCTTCAATCGAATGCATTGCTGATTTCTGTTATTCGTTATGTTTCTTCAATGTTTTTTTTCATCTTGTCGCTCTTGTTCGGTTAATTACCACGAAATACACTCCAACTGCAATTGTTGTTTTGTTTTTATTTTTTAGGTTTTCAGTATTTCGTTCACTTTTTTTTTTATCTTGAGTAATAAGAGATTGGAGAAGGAATTATTAATTTTCATTATCTACTTTGTTCTTGATTTTTCATGGTTTATTTTTTTCATTTAGAGGCTTAGCTGAGTGAGTCGGGATGTTTTCATGTGTTTTATCGAAGAAAAAAAGTTCAAACAATCAATAAGACGATCAAAGAGGGATTTTTTCCATTGTGGTTTGTTTACTAGTAAAGTTTTTAGATTGGAAAATTTGTTACTGGACCTTAACTAACGAGTTGTGAGAGAGGTGTTACTACATTCTTTCGTGTAGCAAGTTGTCAAGTGGGATTGAAGAACTGTTAATCTTCAATGATCTGCTGTTATTGTTAATTCGCATTGCGGACTGTGCGGTTGTCTTCGTGTTTTGATTGTTATTTTATTCTGTGGTTGTTTGCTTTGCTGCATTCATTCTGCTGGTTTTTATTTTTGCTGCACGTTGCTATTGTTGTAGTTGTTGTTTTGTTTGAATTATTGCCTAGTTTATTAAATTGAATGCCCAATTCACTGCAACTGATAATTTGCTTATGCTAAGAGTGTAAAATTATATTCACTTCTAGCTTATGTTTTACTTTCTGTTTATTTTTTTCTTCTGTTTAATGCAACATTTTGAACGTCTTTGAGCGTTTTTCAAAAATTCCATGCAATCAAATGTGACACAATATGCAATTACCGGTTTATCAATCGAGTTGTTTTGCTTATTCCTCTAACTGTTCATGTAAAAGTGTCTACATTGTTTTCAAACTTCCAGTGGGACTATGGTTTGCTGTTCATAAACGTTATTTTTCGAGTAAGTCAATCCAGTTACATATTGAACAGTCGGTAGATTCAAAGAATTAGTTAAGGATAACTGGTACAAACGTTTCGATGAAGTTTGGTGGACAATTTTCCCCCAATAGAAAACCAACACTAGACACTAGACGCGCGCTGCTGATGAACTGAAAATTGTATTTATTTTTTGGGACGTAAAAATTCCTGAGCCTCCTTTGGTGCGCTTCTGTTGGTGGAAAATGTTCCACGCAAACTTCGCTGGCTATGTTATAAAGTAGGCCACATTTTGTTTTGACAAGTAAACTATTTAGTTACAGAAACGTTTTGCTTCTCTATACGAGGAAAATTGTTAAGTAAGGCTACCTATTCGGCTATATGATGCTTGTATTCAATATTTCAAATTATTCCAACTATATTCACAGTAACAAACAGACGTTGGTTTTCAATGAACAGTTTCAAATGACTATTTTCATCCTATGTTTAGCGACTAGTACGCAATAATGTTTGAGAACCGATGTAGGATCGGTTTTTGATTCTGTGATTTGGTCGATTCTTTGAACGAGTTAGAAAGTGAACAATATTATCTTCTATTCTGGTTTCGTGGCTACATGCTTTGTAAAAGATTCAGTTGGAAATATTTATGAATTTTTTTCTAGACTGCGTCGATTTGCTATATTCAAAGATCAAGTTGATGTACGCTACTGTCAGACGTCAAAAAGAGATTTATACATGCTTCATTGCGCATTTATTCACATTTTATTATTCTTCTGCTGCTAGCGGTATGTAAAATGTATATATAGATGTAACTCTCAAGTCTTAGTAACGCATATCCTTTTGTCTTCTATCCGGCTTGGTGGCGATTCTTCCAATTTCTGATATATTTTTTGTGAACAACTTTGGAAGAACTGTTCTTAGCAGGAAGTGCGTGGAATGCATGCTATATAGTATTACGTTAGGTGTGCTACGGAGAAACTGTTTGATATATGATAGGATTTCTAGGTATTTGAGGAAATGCTACATTATACTCAGGATAAAACAGGACAGAATCGGAATCAATGGTTGTTACAGTTAATATCATTTAAAAATATTTAGGATATTTAAAAAAAATCGGCTTCTTTTATGAAATTATCATAAGGAGTTAGTCAAAACTCACTGGTAAGCAATCTCATTAGGTGATATTTGACGAAATCGAAAATTGGTAGCTAAGAAAGATTTTTTTCTGTGTATGTAACGACTGTTGGCCATCGGTCATCCCTATATCTGGCAACACTTATAAGCGCTTGTCATCTACAGCATCCGCAGATGAAGAAGGAGAAGAAGTGTTATTTGACATAAGTGTAATAACCTAACTTTGTATAGTTCGACATTATAAGCTTTATGTGCTCAACGTGTTCGAGCTTATTAATTCGTTTTCACCCCGATAATATCCAATAGTTTTTCCGTTGTCTGCCGCAATTCCACTGTGCATTGGTCCACTTCGTCCAATAGGTTATGGGCCCAGTAGAAGTTGCGTGAAAAACGGTATCGGCTCGCGAAAAAGTGTAAAAGTAGTCGGTCGTCCACAAGCTTGTGTGATTGTTTTCATACGGTAATAGCGGCCACAACCAAAATTGGAAGTTCCGTATGGAGATGCTCCTTGCGAGAGAAGATCTACGGTCTGTCATCGATTCTCCGAAGCCAGATTCAGAGCAGTGGGCCAAGAATGACAAGAAAGCTAGAGCGACGATGGGACTCTGTGTCGAAGAGAATCAATACGGACTTATTAAAAGACCAGAAATTGCCAGCGTTTTCTGGAAGAATTTGAAGCAGTACCACGAAAAAGTTACCGTGACGTCGAGGGTATCCCTCTTGAAGCGACTCTGCAGGCTGATTCCACTGGAGGGAGCCATCTATTCGAGATGGAAGATCTATTCGATCGATTTATACAAGCTGGATACGAATTGGGCAATACTATGAAAGTCGCCATGATACTGCGCAGTCTTCCAGATTTCTATTCTGGACATGTTACTGCCCTCGAGAGCAGACCGGATGAGGACTTAACAGTTGTGCTCGGCAAATCAAAGTTGTTGGACGAATTTGAACGTCGAAAGGAACGTTTGTTACCAGATTCCAGTGGGCGTCATGGGGAAACGAAAGCGCTGAAAAGTTTCAGAACATGTGTGGTTCTTCTGTATGCAGAAGAGGCATTTACGCAAGGATAGTCCAGCGTTTTCGGAACAGCAGAAGCCAAAAGGAGGCAAAGGCCAAGAGTGCTGGATTAGCTGAATTATCGATAATGGAGCATGCGTTCATACGTCCAATGACAAACGGTTCTTCGAAGCGATAGATGCGGAAAATGCTCATGAAGTGTTTGGCTGATGGCTGTTCTATCAAATCGGCTGGACGTGGTACTGTGAAGGTGTGTGCCAATAATGGATCTGGTGGAGTGGTCGATTTTGTCCTCGAGAATGCACTATTCGAACCATCGCTCGATATCGGACTACTGTCGGTGAGAATGTTGACTTCGGAGGGATTTCTGATGGTGTTCAGAAAGGATGGTTGTGACATCACGGATGAAGCTGTCACGGTGATTGCTAGAAGAGATCGCTGCGTCAACCTCTTTCACCTAAGAATAGCCGAAGAAGCACACAACACAGCGAGTTATGAGGTCAGGAGGTCAGGAGTTATAGCAAATTTGGCCAGGGAGATTCGGCGGTTGTGAATAAGGAAGTCAATGCAAGTTCTGGATTTGGTGCATACGAACCTTTGTGGACCAATGATGACACCAACGGCGAGTGGGAGCACGTATCTAATAACGGTGATCGACGATTGAAGTCGATACACTGTTGTTTAACTGCAGTGCAAGAAATCAAAGGCTGCTGATCGAATGGTTGCATATGCCAGGTATGTCGAAACTCTTTTCAATCGTAAGCCCAGAATTGTGCGGTCAGATTGTGGTGGAGAGTATGCCAACGAGCGACTACAGAATTTCTTCGTAAGTGAGGGCATAATCGTCCACCACTGTCAGCTGTGATTACGGACAAAGGCGTCGATCATCCAGCAACGGATAGGGGAATTCCCAGAAGCAAGAATTATTGTTTCTATTTAGAAGGCCATTTTCGAAGACAGCGGTTTGATTACTTCGGGCCGGTGTATCTACGAACTGGACGAGCGTACCTATCGGTCTACGTGTGTATGGTCACGAACTAGTGTCGATCCTGAACCTCCTAACATCCTAACACCAGCTCATTTCTTTATTGGAGGAACACTTCTTACTCTGCCGGATCCAGATCTTTGCGATGTCCCATTAGATCACTTAGAACGGTTTCAGCTGGCAGACCGGAAGCTTCAAGATTTTTGGATACGATGGCGTTGTTAGTAATTAGCTCAGCTTCAAGTTCGTTCAAAAAATTGGCAGCCAGCAGTTGAGGTTCAAGTTTGATGACTGGTTGTTATTATTGAACCGAATCAAATGCCTAACCAATGGAAGATGGGTTCGATTCAGGAGTTACACACGGGCAAATGTAGAGTCACTAGAGTGCGAACATCTACTGGAAATATGAAACGACCGGTAGCAAAACTATGTTTGTTGCCATAGCAGATTCAGTTTCGTGTTGGGGCATCGAGTTTTCTCTTTCTTTTTCAAAATTTTGCTGACAACTTCAGGATGGGTGAGGATGTTTAGGTGCCATCTATGTTGTGGTAGTGCATCGGTTCGTTTTCCCGGGATCTCGGACTGCACACCACTACCAAGCGACCGGTCATAGATGATCGTCTGAGTAGAGTAGAGTAGAGTAGAGTAGAGCTGCACCGAACCTTACTATTCGGCCATTGGCCATTCCTTCCTCTATTTTATATGTGCCACGTTTTGTTCAGCTCAAGCTCAACTAGACA
>JASCZW010012911.1:0-27112 GCA_034211315.2 Aedes japonicus
TGGAAAACTGTTCGATCGACCATCTTGGCGGTGCGTAGCAGCTGCAGAAGAACACTCCATTCACTTTTACAACCGCGAAGCCTTCGTTTGTGGTAGACACAACCTCCTGAAACGGGTACTTGCCCGTCGTCCATAATGCCGCCATATTGGATATGTCCGCAACCAAGTTTCCGTTGCCGGCAGTATGGGTCGGAAATTATAGCGATATCCGATCCCGACCAGAAAGGTATAACACAAAACTAACAAAATTAAAACAAACTTTGTAATGACTAACTGATTTTGATATAAATTTGCTGAAGTCGTTTTCATCAGATTAAATAACATACTTATAACAAACTAAGACATAATGTCCTGGAAGGAACAATTTGCGTAAAAAATAGATTAATTCTAACAATAACATGGATTTTCTACGTCGTAACAAAACTGTTACAAAATTTATTTTGTATATGTTATATCTGCATCATAGTTTGCTATAAGTTTGTAACCTCTTGAGGATTTTTTGTTACAATTTCTGTTATTTTAACAACATCCGCGATCATAATTCTTACTACCTCTGTAATAAAAACAGCGTAACTAAATAAAAAAAATTCAAATAATTTTGTTGTGACCTTCTGTTCGGGATGCTGACTCGCGAACTGTCTGACACAGCAGTTGCTGGGCAGCCTCACAATGGTTCAAGTTTAGTTGGGTTACCTGCATTACGCTTGGCTCGTTGGAATACCCTTAGCGGCCGGGCACTTGCCACCCCCAATAACGTGCTTATCATCCGGTTTTCCTGCGCACATCAAGCATTTGGTGGGAGCTTTGCAATCCCGCAACTAGCCTCAGCGCCACACCTTCCCTAGTGGACCCTTCCGTAGACGTATGTCTGCGGCAGCAACCTCGACCTTGCACTGTTCCTTAAGTGCAGTGGAGCTCTGGTCTGCCTCGTGTAGTATATCTAGATTTAATTATAACAATAGTGTTACCAACAATCATTATCTATTGTCAGTACTATTGATTGTTCCGTAGCTATAAAATTATAGCAAGTAGGTTGCTCAACAGAAGCTAGCTTCCGTTCGGTCTCTTCCTTGACTGATCGTCAACCGGTGCAGACGCACATTACATTTCTTATAATTATAAATTGATTAATTAGTGTACCTCAGTGTATAATCTCTTTCTGTACATTTCGTATTGGCGACGAGGATAAAAACGTGATTAGTAGTGAAAATTGTGTAGTGTAACACGTTGTCGGTGAGTATAACCTCAAAAGTGATCAGTCATCATGTCGACTGGTGGTGATGGAAGCAGTGCACTATGGTCCAGATCACGAATTTACGAGGAAACATGCTCCCAGCGCCTAAACTTGAAACTTTACAGCAAAGTAATGTTGTACAATATGGTTTGTATCATCAAGGCCCATTTTTTGATGTTGATTAAAATTAGGGTGGTCCCCATTTTCACGGAAATACAAAATCTAACTTTTTTATTTGCAGAAATAGACGTTTACATTTTTTGGCAAAATTGTAGCGCAAAAAATTTCATGGAATTTTTATTAAGAAATTTTTTTTGTACCTAAAAAATTGACCGATTTAGAGCAATTTTTTCTCAGCAACTTAGGGTGTACCATAAAAAATTGATTTTTTTGCCCTTACTTTTTTATTTCAATTCCCACCGTAAAATTGTGTTTGGAAGAGTTTTAGAACTTTTTAAGACGCGTACTTTGGTATACAAATTTTGCCGCTAACTTCAATAAATCAATAGTTATTGAAGTTTTTCTTAAAAAAAAATACGCCCTTTTTAAATGTTGATTTTCATGATTGGGGCAAATACAAAAAAAAAATTAAAGACGTCATTTGGAAGGACAATTTATATTGTTTAATATATGTGAAAACTAGAGATATGTTATTTCTGTATCTTGAGAAAATTACATTTTAATCTGAGATGGTTTAAGAAGAAAAACTTCTATTACTATTGATTGGTTAAAGACAATCCAGACGATCCACGTACGAAGTCGTTCACGGATTTAGTTAAACTTATAAAGGAACACCTGGGCCCCGTCACGGAGCGCTACAAATTTCGAAAATGTGAGCAGCTCGCGTCTCAAAGCATTACAGATCTTATAATAAGTCTGAAAGCAACTGCTCGAACATGTGAGTTTGGAGAATTTCTGTTGGATGCCCTAAGAGACCAGTTCACCGCTGGAATACGGGATCAAAGTCTCCGGAAAAAGTTGTTAACGGAACCGGAATTAACCTTCGATAATGCATGTGCGCTTGCTCGAAGTTGGGAGGCAGCTCTTAGCCAAAACAAAGAGATGTCAAACCAGTTACAGCAGAAAATCGGTTCATTCTGAAAGGAGGTAAACGGGCACCCGAAATCAAACGTGAAGCGAAATAAACCAGAAAAGGAAGAAAGGAAACCAAATGTCCCGCATAAACAACAGTCAAAACCATGCTTCAGATGCAGTAGTCTACATGACCCGAACACATGCCCAGCGCGGAAGTGAACGTGTTATTCGTGTGGGAAGGTAGGTCACGTGTCAACATGCGATCGTACGCAAGAAAAACAAACGAAGAGCCAAGGAGGAAAATATCGTGTCGCGGAGATGTCCGAAGCTGTGGAAGCCCTACGTCTGAACATGTTCGGTTGTCCTACCGAGCTACCAGAGTCGAATTTATCGATAGCTGAAGCTGACTCAACAGAGGGAAAACATCAACAGTCGATTGTCAGTCTAGCAATCCTGGAGTATTCAGTCAGAAGTCGCCCTCCCAGATCGTTGAATAAGATGGATTCGCCAGAGTTCGTGTCGCTGGAATGCGATGGTCGCCGAATTGAATTCGAAGCTGATTGTGGAGCTAGTCGCAGTGTAATATCTGTTGATACGTATCGAAAGTTCTGTTCCAATAATAAGCTCAAAGGTACTCTATTAGAATTCGTTTCCGTTTCAGGTCAACGAATCGAACCGCTAGGTAGGCTTGAGATTAGCGTGACTGCGCCGTCTGGAGTACAGGGCCGACTAGAGTTCGTGGTGATCCAAACCGACAAAGCAGTTAATCCGTTACTTGGGTGTGACGGTCTTGATCTGGTATTTCCCGACTGGAGAAGAATATTTTCTGTCAAGTCTGTTGGTAAGTGTGAACCTTCATTTGAGTCGGAACTTAAAACGCGTTTTTATTTATTTCACCGTCTTCGATAAAAACTATCGTACAGACTGAACTTCTTAATACTAGTTTTCAATAACTTAAAGTCTAAACAATTCTACTTATTCGATTTTTAAAAACATTTTTGGATATATCGAAGTCGAATTCGTCACATACTGTTTTAATTCAGTGCGAAGGCAGAATCTAACGGATTATTATATCCATAATTAGTGCGGTGATAAGGAACAGCAATCATCGGATAATTTCTAAGTCGACGAGGAGGAACGTTCGGTGAAAGCTGCTCAAGCAGCGCAGGGCAATCAATAACGCCAATTAGGATGTCAAAAACCAGCAGACGCTGCATTTTAAAACGCCTGACAGTCAGTAGTTCCAAACTTGCAACGGTCCGAGTACGGAGGGAGATTGTTCGGGTCATTCCAAGGAAGTGAACGAAGTGCGAAACGAACGAACTTCTTCTGTACGTGTTCAATGGAAACGATGGGTGCCACATAATAAGGAGACCAAACGGGGGCCGCATACTCGAGGATGCTCCGTACCAAACTGCAATAGAGTGATTTTAAAGCATAGATGTCGTTGAACTCAGAGGCGTGCCGTCGGATTAGCCCTAACACTGAGAAGGCTTTAGCAGTCGTGATTCCCACATGCTGATTGAACTGTAGCTTGGCATCGATGGTAACTCCCAGGTCGCAGATTGAAGCCACACGATCCAGATGCGCGGACCCCATGCTGTACTGGTAATGAGCGGGATTGTCGCTACACCAGATTAACAATGTCTTAATATCCTCTTGTAATGCGAAACAGTCGCGTGGAGAACATACTACACGAAAAATTTGAGATCATCGGTGAACGATAATTTGAACGACGAGAGGCACAAGCACAAATCGTTAACGAAGATGTTAAATAACAGCGGGCCCAATACGCTGCCTTGGGGTACTCCTGACGGGATGTTGAGTTGACGAGATCTTGATGAATTGACCACTACGTGCGCGGTGCGGCCAGAAAGATATGTAAAAAGCCACTTCGTTAGCCAGCCAGGATAGTCGATGCGTTTGAATTTTTCAATGATCAAAATATGAGGAACTGTGTCGAATGCTTTAGCAAAATCGACATACACCGCGTCCACTTGTCTTCCCAACTCAATTTCTCGTGACAGTGAGGTAACGTAGCACATCAAGTTTGTTGTTGTTGAGTGTTGTTTCATGAAGCCGTGTTGATTTTCAGAAATTAATGGTGCGGCTACTGTGTAGAGAACATTGTGCATCAGCTTTTCGAAAACTTTGCTTAAACAACACAGAATGGAAACACCACGATAGTTTGTGACTCGGTTGACGTTTCCTGACTTATGGATGGGGACGATAGAAGCATTCTTCCAAACGGAAGGAAATGTTTTCTCGCTAAGCGATCGGTTGAATGAAATCGTGACAGGGGCTGCGAGGCTCATAGATCGTCGGATCCTTTCTTGGAGTCGAGATTGTAAATGACCTTCAGTACTTCATCAGAGGAGAACTGGATGACGGGAAAGGTAATATTGTGCGAAGAAATATGCGCGAAGCAATTGTGACGAGGTACAGGACACGACTTACTGAATACATTCTCGAATAATTCGGCGAAGAGATTAGCGGCTTCTGCGTTTGAGCTAGCATGAGCCTTTCGTATGTAATGTTGCAAGGGATACTAGCAGAGGATCTCAGTTTTCTAACGAAACCCCAGAAACATGTTGGTTCCTGTTTGATGCTTGCTTGAATCTCGGATAAATATTCGTCGTGAGTGGATTGCAAAACAGACTTGAATGTAGTCTCAACTTCTCTTAGAATGGTTTTGTCGGCTTCCGATTTCGAGAGGAAATAGTGATTGCGTGCCTTCCTGAGTAAGTTGCGAAGATGTCGCAACTCAGAGGTCCACCCACGGTTTGTTGAAATTTGAGTTAACAACACGTCGTTTGCGTGGTACAAAAATGCTGCAAATTTCGAAGAGCTTGTCGTAAAATGCTACAGAAGTTTCATCGATCGTTACGGTCCTCGCGAGAAAGCTCCAATCAACCTCTCCAAACGCTATATTCAACTGATCGAAATCACCCCTGTTAAAATCGTAGCTAAAACTGTCGTCGATTGAAGTCGGTCGTCGATTGAAGTCGGAATAGCGTCGCCCACGTCAAATAGCAAAACGAACGGCGCATGATGGTTGTCAATTGGTAAAAGTGGTGCAGGAGGTTCAACTAGATCTAGAAGTTCTGGCAGACTTACAAAAACTAGGTCAAGGATTCGACTGTTGATGTTCACGAAGTGATTAACTTGCCGAAGACCGGTAGCGAATAATGCTTCAATGGGAGACTGCTCGTGTTCTGATGAAAAGTTCGTAGGGATGTAGCCATTTAACTCTTCGTGCAACTGCCATCGCAAATTTGGGAGGTTGAAGTCACCAAAAGACAAAATGATATCCTTTGCTGACGCACTGTTTACGAGGCTCTGCACTGCATTTGCATGGTCAGAATACCGGTCAGCGGACGAGTTGGGAGGGATATAAATTGTGATAATGTAGAGGGAGCAATGATCCAGACTCACCCGAACAGCTACTTGCTCCAATTGTTCGCTATTTGATAGTGGAAACGCCTCGCAGCGTAAATGATGCTTTACGGCTATCAGCACACCACCACCTCGTGAGTGATGACTGCTTGCTGCACTGATCGCAGCGGAAAAATGTGTAGTCGGGAGAAATCTCGGCGCTTTCGATGTCGTCACGAAACCAGGTTTCGGTGATAACGAGCAAATCGTAATCGCCACTAGACAGCATCATGCGGAGGCGAGCAATTTTGGTGCGCATACCTCGCACAGTCTGGTAGTATACTGATAAGCTGGATTTTGGCCTGGAATCGGAGAGCGATTCATGTCTTGTTGAGCAATTAGCGCATACATACTTACGTGTATTCACGTTTTGTAAGCCCCTTTCTCCGCACCCACACGTAGGGCCGGGACGGCTGCTGGTCGCTGGCTTTCCAAAGGTAGTTAGTGAGTTCGCGGATAGCGTTATAACCGGGTTCACCGCGGAGATAATTTTGAAACCAGATACCAGTCCCGTTTTTCATAAGCCGTATTCAGTTCCATTCCTACTCCGCGAAAAAGTCGAGAAAGAATTAGAAAGGTTAGTGCAGGATAAAATTTTAGTCCCAGTAAAATCGTCGCTGTGGGCATCGTAGTAGTACCCAAACGAGATGGTTCAGTTAGAATTTGTCTAGTTGGGAAGGCAGCGTTGAATCGCTTCACTACCGTCGAACACTACCCTTTGCCAAGAATCGACGACAGTTTAGCACAACCTGCCACCTGAAAAGTATTTTGCAAAATTGACTTGTCAGGAGTTTATTTACAAGTGCAATTGTCCGAGTCGTCTCAAGCGTTGTGCGATTAATACCCATCGTGGGCTTTTTCGATACACGTGCATGCCATTTGGCATAACATATGCTCCGGCAGTTTTTCAATCAATCATTGATCGAATTCTGCACGATTGCCCAGGCATTGACGACATAGACGACATTATTGTTGGTGGTACAACGTTTGATAAATGCCGTCGTTACTAATTTATGGTCCTTGAGAAATTGAATAACCATAATTTGATAATAAATGTTCTTAAATCGAGCTTCTTTAAAAGCGAAATCGATTATGTCGGGATCGGATAACGTCCGATGGTATCCGTTCTAGTGAGTCGAAAATGAAAGCTATTCTTGACGCTCCACCCCCACAAAAAATCAAGTGAATCAGCTCCAAGCATACCTTGGATTTCTGAATTATTATCATAGGTTTCTTCCTAACCTGTCGATTCATCTTCGCCCGTTATATAATTCACTGCAAAAAAATCGCAGATTTCTGTGGTTGCCTGAGTGCCAGGATGCGTTTGAAAGAACGAAGAAGTTACTTGTAAATAATGATCTACTCGAACCGTACGATCCCCTAAAATCAATTACGCTAGCTGTTACTTTCGTAACTAAGAAGAACTGGATCCGGGTTTTTAACTCGTTTATTTGAGCAGAACGGGAAAAAAATTCCTACAACGGTAGTACAATGGAGTATTTATAATAAGACAATCTTGCAATAATTCAATTGGAAACTTACGTTTCGTAAGTTCAAGTAAATCCACAATCTCGTAACCCGGACTCGGCGAAGAGTTTACTGTTCGATAACGTAATTGATTTGGTAGGGTAGTATTAGGTTTGTTTAACTTCTTCTTCTTCTTTAGCATTTCAAGCTTATTGCTTTCACAATTGCTTGCTCTCAACTTGGTGTTCTTAATGCACTTCCACAGTTATTAATTAAGAGCTTTCGATGCCAGTTACAATTTTTGCATTAGTATGATTGTGTGGCAAGTACAATCATACGCTATGCCCAGGGAATCGAGGAATTTTCCTGAACGAAAAATTCCTAGACCAGACCGGGAATCGAACCCAGCCACCTCCAGCATGGTGTTGCTTTGTAGCTGCGCCTTTACCGACTGTGCTAAGGGAGGTTTGTTTAACATTATAGTTATAAATAGTTCATTTACCTAGCTTTTCTTAATAATTGTTGAACGGCTCCTTATTTACTAATAACTAGGTCCTGAGTTAAACTAAAGGTTATCCTTTAGTTTTGCTCAGGACCTAGTTATTAGTACATTTATACCACAGACAGACGTTTAAGCAAGAACAAAATTAATCGATAACTTTGTGTAAATTTTCAAATCGCTAGCAACCGCTAGCGTAAGCAATTACTGCTTCACTAACGCTACGTAGTTCATTTAGTCGTGGTGCCCGCTGATGTGGCGAAGTGCTAGCATGTCAAAATATCACTCCGTCGTTCGCCAAATGCCACCCGATATTGACACGATATTTTGACGTGCAATTACATGGCTACAAAACTGACAGAATTGCTTTTTGCTAAATGCTTATTGAAATATGGCGATTGCTTTTAAATTGACGGTTGCTAAATTTTACACACGCTGAGACTGAAGCTAGAATGGCTGTGTTTATACTAAGCAGGTTCGTAGTAACATTGAAGTTTGACCTACCTCGATGTATATTTTAATTTAGAGTTTAGTAATAGTGAATAATATAATTTAGGAAAGGTTAACAATGTTATAACAATTAGAATTTACGACCTCAGTTGCACGTTTCAGACCACGATTTGATAGACAATAGAAGTAGTCATTCTGCCGGTTATTGTTCTTCAATCTAAAGCTGACAACAGCTATCAATATTCAGGTACGTATTATAGGTTTGCGGTTGTGTGTAGGTGCGGCGTTGCATGGAGTGCGTTCGCCACACTAGCAGTTGATTCTAGTCCACCCCCGCACAGATCAACTATTATAGAGATTTTTAACCCGTCCAAGGGCACATCCGCCATCGCTGCTGCTAGATTGCAACGGTGGGCGCTGATACTGGCCGGTTACAATTATACAATCGAGCACCGGCCAGGAAAATTTATGCATCATGCAGATGCACTTTCCCGACTAGAAGTTTGTCCCCGAGTGGCTTTGAAGTAGTCAATCTCGTCCAAAGTCATCAAAAAGCTGACACCATGTTGTCCAAAATTTTCGAATTTGTGTCACATGGTTGGCCTAAAAGTGTGGATAAGTCGTTTAAAGCATATTTTCAAGTCCGATACCACCTAGGTATGGATAAAGAAGTATTATACTTCAACGATAGAGTTGTTGTTTCTGCAAGTCTAAAGCTCGTCGTAATAGAGCAGTTGCATTCAAATCACGACGGAGTTGTAAGGATGAAAATGTTAGGTCGAATGTATGTCTGGTGGAAAAATTTCGACCAGGATATGAATGAATATGCCCAAAATTGCCAAGTTTGCCAAAAACGAAAACCTGTCGAAGGAAGTTGTTGAAACGAAATGGCCAAAATGTGAGCAAACATTTCAAAGACTTCACATGGACCTACTTTACTTTGAAGGTCACACCCTATTGGTAATCATTGACAGCTATTCTAAGTACATACATGTCCGACTCATGAAAGGTTCAAATAGCCTACAGTTGACAGAACAGCTGGAATCGTTCTTTGCATGTCTCGGAATTGCACAAGAAATCGTGACTGATAACGGCCCCCCCTTCAATTCAGAGTTTTTCATAAGATTTTTGGAAATAAATGGAGTCAAAGTCTCGAAATCTCCACCTTACCACCCCCAATCGAACGGGTTGGCCGAGAAAGGAGTAAAGACTGTGAAGGATGTGCTAAAAAGTACTTACATGACGATAAGCAACAGTCACTGTCGATTGGTAGGAAGATTAATCGTTTTCCAATTAACTACTTTAATACTCCTTCTACAGTTACTAACCGTACGCCGTCTTCCATGATATTTGCGTATACGCCTCGTACGCTAAAAAACATGATAAATCCACGGAAAGTCGAACTTGAACCCGTACAATCCAAACATAACGTTAGAGTAAATGATAAAATTAATCAATCCCCACCGGAAATTAAAAGTACCTACCGGGTCGGTGATAAGCTTTAGCGAGAGCTTTAGCAAACCCTATAAATATCCGAAAGCAGCCCTGTCAAACCGAGTCACTCCGCTATAAGGGTAAAAGTCAAGGCCTTCACCAACCTGATCGTCTGTTCTCCATGTCAGGGGCGGCTGATCATCGTCCTCGTGCCAGCGTGGGACTCTAAACAGAGCTGTGCACGACGGTACTCCGGCGAGACAGGGGGTTGATGCAGGCCCTACAAGCCAGCCGTAAAAAATAGTAATGGAAGCACACGATGTAAATTAATCAACCTTGAAACGAAGTGCTAAGAGTTCAAGATTACTCTAAAAATTATAAAACAACCCAATTGAATGTCACATAGCTCTCATCCTTGCTCTCGCCCACTGATTATCAAATTAATTAACTTCCAAATCTTCCAGATGGACAATTTATTCCTATGCAAATGCTCTTCCATTTTCCACCGGACCACAACACAGGATCAGCAAAAAAGTTAACCTCTTCTAGCCTGTGATACACACAAAAAAATAAAAATAAAAGAACCACAATCATCTCGACAGCTTTTCATTTTTATGAATATTTTATCAGCTCGAGCTCTCGTTGGTTTTTTTTTCTCCTTCTCTTTTTCAATTCGGTCTCTATTTATTTTCTAGCACCATCGGAAAAGTGAAGCAAAACTGCTTGGCAAAGTAATAATACCTCCCGACTGCGAGAAGAACGCTGAACGAAATCCGACATCCAATCTAGACCGGCGACTGGCAGCAAGTGGACAGACGAAAGAAAAAAAAAACTTCTGCCCGGAGAGCACGTGCCTTTCACAGTGTGGCGGGATGAAAAACGCTGGAAAAGTGATGAATTTTTATGAAATTGAAACGACTTGACTGGGGTATAGAAAATGGTCGCTGTCGCGGTTTCCTAACGAATTCATGGGAAAATTTAAACCAATCTATCGTTGGGATGATCCTGGATTCAATACTGCATTTCCCCCACCCCCCTTCTTCACCAAAGAAGGTGAGCCAGTACCGGCAAACAATATGTGGGTTGTCAAAAATAATTCACTGAGGACGCCCGGGCTCCTGTGGTTTCGAAGTTTCAAGTTGACAAATTGTTCCTATAGTTAGAGTCCTTGGGTGTTTCCCATAGTTGACAGTCAAGTGGACTGCTACTAGACAATATGACAAAAGTTTTAACGATGAATACAGGCAAACTTCGATATAACGTACATTTTGATTTTACACTTGTACGTTGTATCGAATTGTACGTTATATCGAAGCATAAATAAAAATCTTAAAATATTAATTTTAACGTGTTGTTTTTCAACATGTTTTTTCAAATGTCAATAAATTATCGAACTTGAAGTGCAAAACCACTATTCTGTCCTCTTTTTTCTATGTATCTTCGATTTTGAGTCTATCGCTCGTTCATCTCTTCATCACTTCAAACCTTTTTTGTGATTTTTTGTCTTGTAGGTTGTAGCATGTGGGCCAAATAGATTGCTTAATGAAATAGCTTTTTCTCTTCAAGGAATAATCCATTGTAAATAAATTGTAAATAGTAGATATAAAAATCCTTCAATATTATCCCGAGTATTAATTTACGGTAAGATTTGTTGTTGTTCATTAGTGTTGTTCACAGCTGTTCACTTATATATGTTCACTATTTATGCTAGTAACTGTTCATGAAACAAGAGTGAACATTTATATAACTGGTTCACTACACGCATATATTTCAAAATCTCGCATGCAAGTTATTCATCCGAGCCGATTCATTGGTCTGATTCACGAACTTCGACGACCATCAAGTCTAACTAAGGGGAAGGACTTATGCAAATTCAGTTACGAATGGGAAAGAGATAGCCAGACCTGGGCATCTATGAAAGAAGGAGATGGTAGTCGTCATCGGTTACGAATGTAACATTTGAGGATCGGGTTCATAAGGTCGTTGTACCTTTTCAGGTTCAACAACCTTTGGTCACGAACATGACTACCACTCGCAAACTATCTGAGGATTACAAGAGCTACACTTGAGCAATTTGATCTGGACCGTGGATAGGAACGTGAGTGCGAGCTAGTTGATCCGTGTGGTCGCGAATCCATTGTGGTACGTTAAATGACGGTAGAAATCTTAAGTGTTTAGATTTACGTTAGTTTTCCCTTCTTAGGCTAGTTAGGTAGTTATCGGAGGTGCGGTAATAAGTCGTGTGCAAGCGTTTTCCGTTAAGAAAGAAGGTAATTTGTTTAGAGTGTGTCCTTAAAATTGTGTGTATTTATAAGTCTCGAACAGCCGTTCGGCGGCTTCTTGTAAGAAATTCCAGAGCAAGTCTCGGACCCACGCTATAGCGCTACCACGCAGCCGACACTACCAGCCAACCCAATCGACCACCGAGCACTGTCCATCTAGGCCAGGAAAACTTCCCGTATTGCGGAGTTATTCCGACTCGCGGAGGGGGACTGCACCACCTATCTTGCGTCTCGCGAGAAATCCGATTCCGTCGTCACCATTTTGTCGTCGACGAGCCAAGGACAAGCGCCACTATTCCGTCTTGCATTGTCTGGTAGACAACCGTCGTTCAGCCGGCCGCCATTGACCGGTGCGACCTATTTCGCGCTGCAACCGCAAACGCCATTCACCGGTAGGGACCGGTAAAGCAGAATGGTACCGTAAGTACATGCGCATGTGAGGAAATTGAGACACACACGAAAAATAAGTTAGACTAGTTAGAAGCCAGAAATCCGCACACGCCAGAAGACAGGACTAGAAGGGAAGAGAAAGGGAAAACCCTGAAACTAAAATGAACCTAGGTTAAATATAAATTTCGAACTCAAATAAACGTGATCTTGTAAGTTGTCTGTATCTAAAAAAGGGTGTTCCGGCGGTCCGCCATGTTATTCGTGAATTTTAGGCACTAAGATTTTTCCCGTCGTTCGATTAGTTTTCCGTTCGTTTAGTTATTCTTTTCCGTTGTTTCCTCCAAGTCTGGACTGCTTGGGAATCTCAGTCCCTCCATTCACGTTTCCATTGAAGCGCGAAGGGGAGAATTGTGTAAGTGAGCTCTGCCTGTGATGAAATAGGCGGCGTATACACGAGTTGATTTGTGCCTAATCGAACGACGGTCTTCTCGCTACACTCATAACCGATAGTGGAGCCATCTTTACGCGGAACGCGGGAGTACTTTATTAGAACGTTCAGCGACGCTAGATCTTGTCTCATTCCCTACTGAATTTGTATGAGAAACCTGCCCTGAGGTAAGGATTTCTTGCCGGGCAACCCAACAGACAAGTGGCCCTCTTCGGAGGTGGCGCTTAAGCCACTTGTTAAGGAATTCCAGGGGTTAGAGAACCCGTAGCTGCACGCGGCGTGCTACAAGGTAATTTACTCACTTACAGTTAAAATAAAAATTGGGTGGCCTCTATTGTACACAGAAATCGTCTCCAAATCGTTCGGTCCATGGCTGCAATTGGCCCGTCTCGCCATCTGCGAAGGGTGCGCAGGTTACCTTCCACTTGATCGACCGTTCTCATTCGTTCTCAAGAGCCATTTCAACTCCGATATTTTTACGACGTCCGGACGTCCCAAGCCCATCGTAGTCGGCCGATTTTTGCAGTGTGGACGATGTTTTATTTTATTTTATTTTATTGACGTATAAGGGGGCGAGGCGCCAGGTCACCAGTTTGAGTACAAGAACTCTAACCTTACATAATACATCAGGGGATAGTTGAATGGGCTACGCAACGTTTCTTCCCATGGGGGATTTGAATTTTGCGGGATACACTATTAGTGCACACTGTACACTGAAGTGTACAATGATATTGCATCACTACCCAGAGGATTGGGGAGGGGGGGATAATTGTTGGTATGTATGGCTGTAGGGAGAAGAGTATACATCAATCATTTGCAAATATAATCAATTACCTTGTGATTAATTGTCAACGATATCTTCCAAAATACCTGTTTTGCTTGATATTACTAGAATTCAGAGCTTGCTATCTCGTTTCAAGATGAATTTCGCTTCTTGTTTCGCGAGTTTCTCTTGAAATTTGTTTTGAGTTCCTTAGCAAAACTTCTTTTTGATAACAAGGTAAATCGTCCATTGTCAATGCGCACCTAAAAGCTTTTTAAAATATTGAGAGGGATTACTTATCTTATTTTTAACTTGACTAGTTCACTCGTTCCTTGGAGTGTTTAGTTAGAACCAGAGATTTTTCGTTCAGTTTCGGGGGCTTTGTCTTGAATTTTATTTGAAATTCTTCAACAGGACTTCTTCTTGATGACGTAGTATGTCTTCAATTGCCGAACCGCACTGAAAGAGCTCCGTTTTGCTTCAAAACTAAGAATGAAGTAAGCAAAATCGCCTCACGGTAGAAAGCTTTGATACAAGCATAACATCTTAGGTTACCATTTCCATTTCCATCTCATCTTTTAGCAATGCACGCAAATTGAAAACGAAAAATCGACGCGTAACCATCGGATTTCTAACTTTTTATTTAAATTTAATGTTATTTTTTTTTTTGGAAGTTGAAAGTAACTAAATAACAAAAGGAATAAATTGGTTCATACATCAAAATCCTATAATTCCGAATATTATGAATAATGAATCATGAGATGAATAATGGAACAGGTTCCCTTATGTGATAATGCTTTCCAAAAATGCGCTAGGTTGTGATAATAAACTATGCAGGTTTTTCATCTGCGTTTATATGATCAAGTGCAGCATTCCAACTATTCGCAAATCCTGTACTAGACCATCGATCACTATCTCAGTATAACAATGTTTGCCGAAAGGACGTACTGGCGGATTTTCAGAAGCATTTTTGGGCTGCAATATCACTAATCTGGCAACACTAGTGTGCTTCTTTCCAAAATGGTAAAGAACCAGACCAGCCCTGGGACCTGGTAGTTGAAGTTAAACTACCTCAAGGTTTTGCCAGAGCCCAGGGATTTTTGCAGTGTGGACGATGTTGGGATATTTTCATCTTCAGGATCAAGTGATGCAGAGACGTAAAGGAAACTGTCATCGGCGTCTTGGTTCGTTATGTTAGAAATGCCACCCTCAGCTGACGGACTGAGCAGTTTTTCTACGATTTCTTCGTCTTTTAGGATCTCGAACTCTGCCTTTTCTTCGTCAGTGGTTTCCAGACGGTTGATTTTAATCGCAATATTTCTCAGCCTTTCTTCCAAAACGACAACGGTAAGTCGTCCTCATCTTCATAATCTGGTGTATCGATGTACAGCATTTTCCAGGACTTCTTGATAGCAGAATTCGGAACCGCTTCCCATGCTTGTACAATCCAGAGCATTGCGTCTTTTATATTGATGTGCTTAACATTATCATGGAAATATTTGCCTCTTCCAAGAATCTCGTTTGTCATGTCCTTTTTTTTGTACCGGGCCTCCATCATCTGTATCACATGCTGGTCCATCGGCTGGATCATTTGTTTATAGTTCGTCTGTACTGTAATGTGCTGAACAGTTGTCCAGCGAACGGACAGTTTTTACAGGTTGCCCGGATTAAAAGGTTGTAACATGTGGGACGAACTGATCAAAAAAAAAATTTTTGAATAATTCCCTCGTCATCCATGTATTTTTGGATGACCTGTAGTTGAGTGGAACTTCCCTGAGGTTTTTGAAGGGTTGAGGGTTTTTAGATTTGCCAATCAACATTAATGGAAGCTTTAGAAAATCATCCATGTTTCCAATCATTTCTTTAATGTTTTGGATGATACCCTAGAAAATAATTATACAAAATTTTTAGAGTTGCACTCCCAAGTAACATTTTCTATTTTAAGGTACACTTGAAGAAGTTTTCAAGACTCATTTGATAAAACCACGCATAAAACTAAATATTCTACATAACATCGATAAAACAGCCATAAACCCCTCATCTAAAAGGCCCATACTACAGGAGGTTCTCAAGACTATTTTCCAAGGCTCGCTTAAAACTTGATAGTTTTATCGGAACATACTTCTAATGACATTCAAGACTGCTTAAAACTATGATAAAACTACCACAAGTTTTGATAGTTTTGTGATTTTCCTCTTTAAGAACACTGTTGCGAAACGGGGAAGTTGCGAAACGATGTTTTGAGAGGGGAATCAATTATTCTATTAAATTACTTATAAGGTGAATAACACTTATAAATGATGTAGCTTTATGGAGGTTTCTTTGAGTGTTCTTTACTCTTAAGAACTGGTAATCAATTAAAACCATCTTTACTTGCAAATTGCCCTAATAAAATCAGATGATCTCCATAATGCTTTGATAGACTACCATAAAACATGAATAAAACCAATTTGCATTTGAAATGCTACTTGGGCTATCTAATCCCACCGATAAACAAAAGCATGTTTCACTTCCGTAGCCACACGCCGATGTAGGTCAATGTACTCCAATTTGTGGGCGGCGTCGCAGACGTTTAACTTAAGATGGAAGCACAGAGAACAGACATTGATGTCCATATACCTTTTCTTGAAAAACGTGTGTAAAAGTTAATATGGGCAGCCGCTATAAAAAGCAAGTGCAGAGAAAAACAAACAAAACTTCTCAGGTTATGTGCTAGGCTTTGTATTGATAAACATTGACATGACAGTTATCGCACAACTGCAGCGCCACCTGCCACGAGCATAACGACATACATTTGAAATGTCGGTTTAAAGTTTTACACAAGTAGCAGCTCGAAGATGAACGTCTGTTCTCTGTGATAGAAGGTTTATATGGGACAATCCATAAACAACGTGGTCTTTTTTTGGTTTCTTAGACCCCCCTCCTCCATGGTGGTTGCATGTCCAAACATAATTTTTAAAATTTATATGGAACGAGTTTTTTGTCCAGAAAGCCCCCACCCTCTTCGCACCTCCTCCTCAAAATAACCACGTCGCTGATTGACGGTCCATATGATCTTCAAATCATTGTTCAAGGTACTGTTAATATTAATTTTGAAGAAATTTTCTACACATCAAAAAAGTGTACGTTATATCGAGGTAAAAGTGACGCTATATCGAGTGACGCTATATCGAGGGTACGTTATATCGAGGGTACGTTATATCGAAGTTAACCTGTAATTGCTTTTGATAAATTTTCCATGGAAGATAAGTATTTAAGCTTACTTGCAAAAAAAATCTACGCCCTTATTATTTTGTTTATAAATACCTCCTCAGTTTTCGCGACCCCTGGCCAAGGATGAAGGGTTTGACGATGATTCGTCAAGTGTCGATATAATCAATCTTCTGATTAATACTAGTAATTATAGCTGAGATATTTCAATTAATTTAAGTTATTTATTTTTTCGAAACTTGATTTATCATACCTCTAGAAACAGTTGCGCGTGATTTAACTACAGCTGCCTATCACTATTGTTAGAGGGACCGCCAGGGCTTAAGTACGGGTCTATACTAACAATTCTAGCACTAACAAGACCCCGAAACTAACGTTCATCTGCGTAGATTAGTTATATTGTAGTTATGTATTATTACTAACTTTTCTTTCCTGCTTTATTGTTACTCTTGGTGGTAGGCGAAAGTGTCTATTATAATTCTTTTCATCAACTCACATTAATAATTACTTTGTTATTGTCTCTTTTCTAATTTCTTTTTTCTGCTCTTCTGTCTCTTGTTTTTGTTGCCAATAACACATGATTATTGTCTGAACTGCGTTACTAAGGAATTGGGTGACGTTCCGCCAGGTTGGTCGAGACGGAAATCAAGTAGGAGTAAGTGGTGACATTCATCATGTCATTGTTGTTTGAATCCTAGTTCTAAAATACTGGGATCCTTATTTCACCTCATCTTGTTCAAAAGGGCTTGAACAAAATGGGTGCTTTCACTTTTTTTTAAACACTATTTAAAAAAAACTTTTTTGAGCGTATTAGTAGAACGATTGTGATTGGGAGACTGGGAGATTTTAGGATTGACACTTCATTTGATCACTTTTTGGAAATGAGGGGTGAAACCTTGAAACACTTTTTCAAGTTTTCGCTGGTGGGCGCGGGCGGGTTTCTTTTAATTCTACTATGAGCTTATCTTTTGACAAATAGGCCTATTTCGTCTGCTACTTACAAACTTCTTCAGTGTCGAGTGCTCGACTTGAAGGAAACATCACAGTAGGTCTAGTATTTATAATAGGTTTGTTGGTACCGCGGTATGTCAGGTAGGGATGGGTAGAGAAGTTCTTGAGTGAGGAATTCTCGCGTAACTTTTCAAAAGGTCCTATGTAACAAATGTAAACAAATTGAATTAATTAATGCACACTATTACTATTGTACTTATCAACATAATGTTAAGACACGCATTTTGATATGTTTTCATAAAATTAAGAAATTTGAAAATCAACAAAACGTCCGATGTCTGATTTCGCAAAAGCGATGCTCTACTGTTTGATAAGACGATCAGTTTACCTGTCGCGCTAAACGTCTGAAGTGTCAGAACAAACATAACAAAGCAAATCCGTACTTCGGTCGTTCGATTGGAGAAAGTACAAAAAACCGTTCCAACAATGTCGGAAGGAATTAATAATTCTGCGTTCGATTTGCTCCTCGGTAAGTGCATTAGTTGCTTAAAATAAGGTTATATAAATCAAAATATATTGGTCGTTTCTTGCAGCCGCAGACACAACAATATTTTCATTACATCCGGATCAATCATCAGCAGCACAATTTGAGGAAGTTGCTGTATGTGGTAGCCAGTAAAGTTGCGTTGTAGCCAGTTATGGTTCAGATCCTTCGCGGGATCTTCTACAAGAAGACAGCATCGAGGAAGTGTATGGAGAAACTATCCCGGTAACGGTAAGCATTGGAAACATAAACGACCCGCTCTGCGATGACGAAGAAATTGTTGAATGTTCGGATACCATCCCAGGACAACGTTCAATAATTGGAAACCCAACAGCAAGCGTGAGAAAGCGGTCTTCGGATACAACCAAAACAGAGTGGAGAGGTATTTTTGTTTTCAAATATTTATAGATAATATGCTCTAAATATATGTTTTCACTAGCCCACAGCCGTTCCACTCAGACTCAAAAGGCGTTCAGGAGAACAACACGAACAATGTGCCAGGAACAAAAGTGGTATTATGAGCCACTTCTGACAACTCTACCTACCACCTGGCCGAGCCAGAAAATCTAAAGTAGCAGAAACGATAGGATTTGAAGATGATATGGACTTGGAGAACGAGGACGATTAAGAAGGATGGAGAGCACGGGTGAAAAGGATAAAGACGAAGAACGAAACAGAGTTGAAGTTGAAGGACGAGGCATGAGAAAAGCAATGTATTATCAAATATGGAAAGCAAAAAAAAGATAAATGATGATGGAAAGGATTAATGAAGGATGAAAAAGGATGAAGGGTGAAAAAGAATGGCGAATAAGAGAATCAAGGATGAAGAATAAGAAAAAGGTAAATTATTGAAATAAGATAGAAGAATGAAGGGAACAAAAAAACGAATTTTATTGAATCTTTTGTTACACGCACCATTGTAATTTGTAAAAACTAAAACATAAATAAAAATATATCGTAGGGACATTATTTGACTATGCATTATTGCCTATTTCATTAGAAATATAACACGACGAAACCGTCGCTAAATGTATTTTCATGGCTACATTTTCTATGACGTTGTTTTAGTGCACTTCCCGAAGAATTAGGCTATGATTTAAAAACTCATAAAACAAACGTATAGGCAAAATAGGGATTGTTTGCGTATTCTGGACCTGGTAAACCCAAATTTAACGTAAACGTAATATCAACTTTTTTTTCTGTGAACTTTCACTATCACACATTTCATTATGCCCCAGTGCAGTAGTTCTTTACAGTCGGATTTATGGGTAAATGCCATAAACTTCATATTTTAACAATCATGTATTTACGGCTGTGGTACTGCTTACCAAGACGTTAACCACATTGGCAATGCCCTGAATAGGAATTTACCAGATCTGATCTACGAGAAGGCACGTAGAAGGAATAGGATTGTTTTCACCGGGAAGCAAATGCGTGTGTGAAAGAGAAAGCAATCTCTATTGCTATGTGTTATGTTCTAATTTACTAATAGAATGATAATAAAAATTGAAATGACCTATGTAGCAATCATTGAAATAAAATGTCCTATGTGGCATGACCAATGTACAGTTCGGTTAAGCAAAATGTCCTATCTAACATTTTTAATGTTTTCGTTGTTATTTTAACATAAAATGCTACAAAAACCATTACTTTAGCAAATTCAACAACAATGCTTGCCCTCAAAAGCAATTGAATGGGTAAAACTTGATCCAGTTTGAAACATTTTCAAAAAATATTTTCATATTCTTCAACCTCGTTTTCCTCGGGATAAGTAAATTGTTAGATAGGTCCTTTTGAAAAGCTACGCGAGAATTATAAGGAGTTCGCTCGCGTTTGCTAGCGAGGGTTTGGGGTGTTTCTGGGTTTTATTTTTTATTTTTAAGGGGTGATCGAGCGAAGTGTTGGTTTTGGGTTCTCCTAGTTTCCCAATCCCAATCAAAATGGGTGGCTTACACAGATCACTTGAAGAGGTGACATGACGAAACATTTTTAATATTAGCATAGAACATGAGTCGATGTTGCATAAGTTGACTGAGATGCTTTATTGAAAAATGTAAAAACGCAGGGCTAACAAATGTATTTGAAGTTGAACTTATCATTTCGTTGTTTCTTCCAAACATGCTTAATTCCGATGTTTCTTCATTTTACATCCGTTGAACAATACTGAATGGGCATTTCGTTTTGATAATATCACTTTTTAATGACTATATATCTGTTTCTTTTTTGGTATACTGGTCAACAGGAAAGCTAGATTTGTATCATCGAATTTATCTCTGCAGACACATGCGAAGTAGCAAATGCTTTCAAAATTGTAATCAACAGTAAGTGGATGTGATCAGAAATGCAAGTTAGATGACAGTAACTTGCGGTACCAGTGCAACAACAACCAATAGGAGAAGAAACAGATGAGAACTAATCCATACTTGAACTCATCAATTGCTAAAATGTACTAATCACCAAACTATTATTCCGGTTTCTGTTTCAGCAATCAAACGCCTCTCTCTCTCTTGCTTCACTTTCTGCCTCCTACTATTCCTTCACTCTGACTATCCCCTATTTTCAACAGCCTCTTACTATCCGGTATCTAAGCAGGATTCACTTGACCCCTGTGGTTATTATTCTGTGATACCAAATCTATTCTTCTACCCTGGTACTGTATGGACAGTGATTAACATCGCTGGAGACCTGGCCCTATGACCCCTTCTGTGCTTGAAAATGAAAAAAATAGGGTATGTGTCCCTTGACTCAGCTCTATTATGCCACCATCGATCACATTTTTTACTATAACTCATGAATTTTTAAGCTGTAAGCGAGATTCAACTAGTTATACACTTGCAAAGATAAGTTTGATAAGACATTTGAAGTATAGCATGTATCACGAAAAAGTGTTACAACTTATTTTTATAGTGCCATAAACTTTCGAGGGATGTGGATTTAATATCGGTCTATTAGCACCAAATTGGGTCTATTCATGGATGCAACTTCGTCCCATTCGATGGATTTATTACAAAATGCAGTCTTTGTACGGATTTTTTTTCTAATTTTATGAATTCAGGCATTGCTAGCAGGGCTGGTAGCGGATTTAGGGATAAATAATAGTGACTTTAGTGACTAAAATAATAAAATAGTGACCAAATAGTGACCAAATAGTGACTAAAAGTGATTTCCAAATTTAAGAATTTTGCAATATTTTATACATTTGTTTTATAAGTTGTATAAGTACAGTAAAAATTAACTAAGTGATAATCCCCGTTTGCAAATGAATAATACTGCGGCGCAGAGTCACTTTTTGTGTTTTTCTTTGTAAAGAAGCGACGTAATCAAGCTGACTTTTTTCTACGACCTCCTACACTTGGTCCGCAGCTCGTTTTTGCGAAGATGGGTCTATACGCATGGTTGAAACGCCTTCCAGCATGGTCTGTGCTAGAATTACTTCTGACATATCTTGCTGAAGGAGTTCAGGAAGAAAAAATAAATGCCTTATTAATAGTGTAAAGCGTTGTTTCAGAAAATTGTACATTTGCATACGTATTATTAAATTCTCGTTGATAAACGTTTAATGTGTTTTTATCTGTCTGGAATGCTCTAGGTTATCCAAAATGTACCAGAGCTCCGAACTTCAGATCTACAGTTGTAACAGAAGCTTTTAGAGCTGTATAAGGTTCCGATATGTATTCAAACATATTGCATAAACCTTTTGGAATCAACAGTCATTATTTGAAAACTTGATGATGTTCTAGGTCATCGAAACTGACCTTGAGTTCAGAACTTAAGATCGACAGTAGTAACTATAGCTTTTTGGGCTATACAAAATTACGCTACGTGTTAAACCATATGCAGTAAATATTTTCGAACGTAAAGAAAAAACACCATGAGATGAACGGGGATAATCTAGGTCATCCAAACAATCCTTGAGTTCAGAACACAAGATCTACAGTTGTAACATTAGGTGTGTGGAGTGTGTAAAGGGACAATATGTATTTATATTGATTGAATAGTGTGGAAGGCTTACAGACATAATGCGACAATCTTGGGATATTCTAGGTACTCCAAACTGTACTTACGTTCAAAACATAAGATCTACCGTTGTAACAAAAGTTTTTTGAGCTATACATTTGGATTCAAACATATTCAATGAATCTTTTGGAAGGACAACACTCATTATTTTATAACTTTGAGATCCTCTAGAAAATCCAAGCCGTCCTGGAGTTCGTAACTTGAAATATACTGTAGTAACAGTAGTTTTTTGGGCTATACAAAGTATCGTCACGTATTCAAGTATATTCAGTGAATATTTTCGAACGTAAAAATACATAAGAAGATAATCTTGGGATGGTCTAGGTCATCCAAACTGTTTGAGGGTTGAGAACTCAAGATTTAAGGTTGTAACAGTAAATTTTAGGCAATATAAAGTTAGAAATTAGAAGAAGAATTAGTATCTTCCATTTAATTCCAACTACCTTTGCTTATCTTCGACAGATACGTGTGTTTAGTCTACATTGCTGCAGATTCTTCAGTGTCTCGTACTAATAACTCGACTGTCGAGTTATTAGTACGAGACACTGAGAAGTTCGCATTGTGAACGAAATACACGTATCTGTCGAAGATAAGCAAAGGTAGTTGGAATTAAATGGAAGATACTAATTCTTCTTCTAATTTCTAGTTACAGGTATTCCACTAAACAGCTCAAACCCTCTAGGATTCAATATAAAGTTACAATAAATATTCAAACATATTAAATTAGTATTCTTAGAGTAAAATAAAAAAAATTACAAAGCAATATGACATGTTCTAGGTCATCCAAACTATCATTGAGAACACAGGGCCAACAGTTGTAACGAAAATGAATAATTTGGAAAAACAACAGACATTATGAGATAATCTTCAGATGTTCTAGGTTATCCAAACTTTCCTGGAATTCAAAACTTAAAATCTACAGCCGAAGATTTTAAGTTTGGAATTGTAGCTTAAAATCACCAGCTTTTTTGGACTTAGCAAAGTAGCAATATGTATTTGACCAAATCAAGTGAGTCTTTTGGAGTATAATGAGATACCTTCAAAATTTAAGGTCTACAATTGTAACAATAGCTCTATGGGCTATACAAAGTTAACTTAGTTTGTTTGGCATAGAATATCCCACGATTATCTCATAGTGTCAGTTGGTCTTCCAGGACATTCATTGAATATGTTTGAATACCTATCATATTATGGTAAAACGAATAAAGCTACTGTTACAACTGTTCATCTTAAGTTCTGATCTCCTGGGCAGTTTGGACGACCCAACACATCTCAAAAAAATATTTCCTACTTATTCAATCATTTCTATGTTATTGAACTTGCTTGTATAAATAGGCCCAAAGGGGCAGGTAACAAGTTCTTAATATAGTCCTCTGGACCGACTGTTCTCTGGAAGTGAAGTATTCGCAGGCCACAAATTGGGCTTACAAACTCGAACGACTATGGTTTGCATCAACCTTTCCAGATCAGCGTACATTAGATGTATGAGTGGTTCTTCGCTCTAGAAGAAACCTTAGAAAATATTATTGAAATAGATCAGTATGCTTAACAATAGCTCTATCAACATTTTTGAGATCAATTTCTATTTAACAAGTTTTACAACTTTGCACAAAAATATTCGGTTTAACAGCCAGTCAGAATAAGATTATATATTCGACTGATTGTGAATTTTTAAAATCTTCTGTATAATAAATTAGATTATTTGTCTCAGAAATTTCAGCAAAATATAAAATTCTAGTGTACGAGTTTTAATGGAACTTTGAAATCATTACGCTTTTATAAACTGGTCGAATTGCAGTGTATCCCGATTTCATCTATGATGGAATTGAGTTTGCTTGACTGACGGGATAAGAACAATCAAATCTAGATTCAGAATTACTACGTGAATAACCGAAAATAAGCCCTTTGTCTGATTTTCAATTCGTTCCCACTTTTCTCGACTATTTGGATACCGAAAGGGTAGTCCACTTTTGAAAAAACTGAATCGAACAAAATATTTTTGAAAAAAAAGTGAGTGTAAATCAAATATGACTTGATTCTTGTATGTAGTTTCTTCATTGGACATTTTATTTATATATTGCATAAACGTTTTAAGTTTTCACACCTATCCCGTTCGATTCGTCATGGACTTCACTTCAAAGCTTTATTTGTATAGAAATATGAAAATTATTATGAAATAGCTGGAACATTGTAAACACAATGAAAGATGTTATACTATGGGACCACGTGCGTAGCATTCAAGCTAATCTAGAGTGCTGTGACTGACCAGCGCTCTGCATTTGACAAGTTCAATTGAGGTAGAGACAGGACAGCGTTCACCAGGGCATCTAGTTTTTACTTCCTGACTTTTATGAAGTATGGCCAGATCGCCAAATTTGGTTGACTATTGTACAATATGAACAAGTGATTTTTTAAAACTTTTTACATTCGGCAGTGCGAAAATAGTGACTTTAGTGACCATTTTCCGAAAAATAGTGACTTTAGTGTCTTTCGGATGCAAATAGTGACTTTTTAGTGACTAGACTAAAAATAGTGACCAAGTCACTAAAAAGTGACTCGCTACCAGCCCTGTGCTAGCTGTACTCAATTCACTTAACACAAAATTTCACAACACAAATTAAAGTAAAACTGCCCTCGAAACACTTAAATGATGTTCATATATGATTAATCAGCCATTCAATAATGAAAACATTATAACTCACTATGCAATGATTGTGCTCCTTCGGTTTGTGTTTAGATGAGCCACTTCAATATAAACAACCGCAAATTCATGCATTTCCACTTGAAATTTTACCAATAACAACCTTTTAACTATGTTGTTGATACAACAGGCCATAGTTGGGAACATACAAAAAATATGTGAACAGTTTGTTTTTAACTTCGCAACTATTTTCTGTTCATCCAGACTACATTATTTGCTTGATCGATTCAATAAAGCCAAATTTAGATCCCTTGTAGATCGTGTAGATCATCTGTTCAGCTTAACCAGTGAAATCAAGACGCCCCCAAAAGTTCAAGAAATCGAAAGTTATGCGGAAGTGAATAACTGCAAGTTGATTAATATTGTCTCAATTGCTTTGGATTACATCGGTCATCCGAATAGCAACATGATTTTGTTGATTATAACTAAATTAATGACACATTTGGTACATAGGCCGAATGAAGGAGCTAGGCTAACATTACATCCCTTACCCTATCTCCTCAGTTTTCGCGACAAAATTGTTTGAGTAGATCTTACGCCTCAGGTTGGCCCAGAAATTCTCGATGGGACGCAGCTGGGGGACGTTGAGTGGTCTCGCCAACCATCATCGATATTCAGCCGCTCCATCTCCTCCAACGATCGCTTGGAGTAGTGGGCCGACGCCAGATCCGGCCAGAACACCGCGTCTTCGCCCTTATGGTATTTCTTGATGAACAACGCAACTTCAGGCAGGCATGTCGTACTATAAATTTCCCCGTTCACGGCCAGTCCGGAGCGAAACAAGAGCGGCTTTGTCATCCCCTTCTCATTGATTGTCAGCCAAAGCAGCACCTTCTTGGGAAACATGGTGTGTGGAATAAACACCACCTCGGAGCTCACTTCCTTCGTGGTGGAAGTAGAATACGAAATGCCTTGCCAGTCGTTGCCATTCTGGGTGCGATAGGTCTCGTCGTCCATCACCACCGCCACGTCGCGATTCGCCGGGAAAATCGAGTCGACCATCTTATTCAGCCGCTGCCGCTGCGTCATTGTCTGCAACCCGAAACCAGTGGACGCGACTTCCGCTTCTTGTATGTTCATGTTCGCTAGGTACGTTTTCACTGTTTGCCGATTGAACTGACCTCCCGGCCAAGCGCACGCAGCGCGATGTAGCCACTTTTCCTCGGTGTTCCTCTTCAGCATCCTTGGAGCTTTGTCGGTCAGGTGTATCGATGCTCTGATTGCTCTGGCACAAAGTGCCGCACGATGTCCGTTTCTGATGCGGCGGGATGCCATTCTTTGAACGCGCACACTTCTGAACGGAGTTGCACTACCGTTATTGCCATCACGGTCAAAGTTCGGACCGATGGAGCTGTCAAATTTTGTCTGTTGACTCATGGGTTACTATGAGTTACTATGATGCAGCATGGGGTAGTAGTTTCGTCAGTGCGCGTAATGTTTTGTTCAGACCTACGCGCGTTGTAAATACGATCAAGGCCTATCTTGATGACGTTTTTCATGATGATACTTTTTATAACACCCTAGTATTATGTTACAACTGCATAGTCTGAACAAAGCATAGAGGTAAAACCATGAGAAAATCGGCAATATTTTTCCAAACGTTATATGCTAGAAAACTACTACTAAAACTCCCGCATTTTTCTTGAATTCTTCCCGTATTTTGCCTTATTTTCCCAACTGTTAAGATGAGTTAATATTAATTACTCGTAGCTAAATCTCTGAGCCCCAAACTTTTTCCAGTTTGGTTTACCACCAGACACTTTCCATTTATTGAAAATACGCATTTTTGTGTGACATGATGAGTAGTAATTTTCAACAAATATCAAATTTGGCAGCTCCATCTGAATGACCAATCAGTTCTAGCCAAAATTTGTCCAAACCATTTTCTTTTCTGGAATCCAACAACGTCACACGGCATTGAGCACAGATGCCCAAATTCTTCTTTCACCATGTGTTAACACCCTTACAAACACCAATTCGCCAAACTTCAAACACATTCGCCACCACATGAAAGATGAAGTTCATTTCTGGCACTGGCATGCGTGAAGCCTCACCAGTTACAGCCGTGTAGCTATCTTCTAAGGGCATCTTCAACGGTGGTTCAAATCGTGATTTGGATTTTTTGTTTAGACCAAACGCAAAACATCGCTGCACCGGTGTTTGTAAATTTCGTTTTATACCGGATCTATTTTGCATCATTTCAGAACCTATATAAGCTTCTAAGTTTCTCACTGAACGCACTCATTAAAAAT
>JASCZW010012912.1:0-27102 GCA_034211315.2 Aedes japonicus
ACTAGCTGAACCCGATGCGAGCCTTGCAACGCATGCGACTAAATTAATGAAAAATTAATAGAACTGGCGCGTTTATGGTTTTTGTTCTGAAGGAATCCGGTTAAAATATTTTTGTTTGCTTGTGTGTGTTATTTATGCAAAAAAAGGGTTTGTGTTGTTAGTTTAACCCTTGGACCGGTTGTTTCTACCGGTTTTACTTTCTGCGTGGAAACATTTAAAAGACAAACTGAGCTGTCGATTTGTACGTAATTTTCTCTTGCATAACCTAAGATTAACTTTTTGTGCATAATGTAGCACTGAGAGTAACTCAACCAATTCTTGACTAAAAAGGGGTTCAAATTTCTATCATAATATACTCCTTACCCGAGAAATACACATTTTGTGTTTTAGTTGCATGGGTAATTCTCATGTTTGGTTCAAATGTCTTGGTTTGAGAGCCCTCCTTCCCCCTCTCCAGAGGGAAGCCGTCTCGAACCACCTAAGAAAAAAATCCTGCCCAAAAACCCCCACATGCCAAAGTTGGTCCTATTTGAAGAACTCCAATTCCAAGAACTCGAGCTTTGCAGGAATTTGTGTTTCATTTGTATAGAAGTCTTCCCTTTCCAGGCGGGGAAGGAGTTTCGAACCATCATAAGAACCTTCTCCGGCCTCAATAACCTCTACATAAGTTTTCATAACAGTAGGTATGATTCTCATGTTTGGTTGGCATGTGTGTCTAATTTGCATAAGAGTCCACCCCTTCCAGAGAGGGGAGGAGTCTCAAACCTCCATAGAAACATTTCTTAGTTCCGAAAACTCCCTCATCCCAAAGTTGGTTCCATTTGCTTGATTAGTTCTCGAGTTACGCAGAAATTTGTGTTTCATTGGTGTGGAATCTCCCCCTTCTAGATGCGGGAGGGGTCTCGAACCATCATAAGAACCTTCCCGGACTCCAAAAATCCCTGCATAAAAATAGTCATACCTGTTGGGATAATTCTCATGTTTGGCTCAAATTCGTGTTTCATTTGTAGGAGAGCCCTTTCTTCCAGAGAGGAGGGGAGTCTCAAACCACCGTAGAAACATTTCTTGCCTACAAAAAACCTCCACATGCCATATTTTGTTCCTTTTGTTTGATTAGTTCTTAAGTTATGCAGAAAATAGTTTTTCATTGGCATGGGAGCCCCCTTTCTAAAAGCGGGAGGGGTCTTGAACTATCATAAGATGCTCTCCCGGACCTAAATACTCCTACATACAAATTAGCATAGCAGTAGGTATAATTCACATGTTTGGCTTAAATTCGTGTTTCATTTGTAGGGGGGCCCTTTTTCCAGAGGGAGGAGGGGCTTCAAACCACCATAAAAACATTTCTTGCCTTCTAAAACTCACCCATACCAATTTTGGCTCCATTTGCTTGATTAGCTCTTGAGTTATGCAGGAATTTGTTTTTCATTTGCAAGGGATCCCCCCTTTCTGGAGGCGGGAGGAGTCTCGAACTATCATAAGATGCTTTTCCGGACCCAAAAACCACTGAATTCAAATTTGCAAAGCAGTAGGCATAGTTCTTATGTTTGTTTGAAATTTGTGTTTTAGTTGTATGGGAGCCCCCCTGTTTAGAGAGAGGAGGGGCTTTGAACCACCATAAAAACATTTCATGTCTTAAAAAACTCGTCCATTTCAAATTTGGGTCCATCTGCTTTATTAGCTCTCGAGTTGTGCAGAAATTTGTGTTCCATTTGTTTGCGAAGGATTACACTTTTGCCCTCGAGTGTTTGATGAGGTTACTGGCTGAAATGAGCATCCGTCGGACTCGGCCGGGAATGACTGCTTTCCATAAAGAACGCTCAGCTGGATTTCGGCGGTTCAATACAGTCCAACTTTTTTTTTTCATACTACAATCACCGCGGGGTGAAACGGGTTGAAATGAAAAAAATATCGTAACACGGACTGCGAAAACAAAACTAAACCGAAGCTCTTCAGCGTTCGATGCGCAATGATTGTCCACATGACAACAACAAACTATCTTAACGTTAACAAAAACTGTTATCTTGTATAGTTTCGCTACATATTAAAATCAAAAACAGGCGACACACAATTAAAAGGCACGTTGGTAAGCAATCATTCAAGAATTCGTCCCGTTGATGGTTCCCCTGTGTGGAACTATAAGGAAGGAGGTGTTTCGTAAAATGCAGCAACGAACCTGGAGTGGAATATCGGCGAGCAGTGAAGGGCAGTCTATTCGATCAGACAGCAAATCAGCAACGATTAGCGCCTGGTGTCTTTCCCGTTGCATGCATGTTTGACAGATCTGCTTTATCGACTCGAAATAAACCATTAGAAAAGCTCAATCGTCGTGGGAGAATGTTCCTGATTTGGGAATTGGTTGTGTTCAAATGGGAAGAGCTGCTAGTGAATCCGTGGTTTATCTTCCTATACAGATACAAATAATTAACTTTAACAAGCGCGTAAAATTTCCGCTCGATTAATTCCAAGCCAAAGGAGGCGTAAGCATCGCAATTGGTTGTAGTCCTTCATGCGCCATACAACAATGTTTGCAATCTTTCATACAACAGGCTTGATTCAGGCGTTATCTGGCTTAAATTTACATAAAATATCCCATTATTTTCTGCCAAATCTAGCATTCCCTTATGTGCATTAGAAACGCAGAAAATTCAATGTTTCTTTTTATCTGTGAAGGCATTGGAGACCCATGAGAACTCGAGAGATAAATGAAGATGAAGTCATAACATTTGATCCGAAGTGTGTGACGCTTTCAATTTCATTTCGAGTTGAACAAATCATTTTCCCCACCACAGCAGCACATCAACATGTTCAGGTACGATGTTATGGTTATGGTTGAAAATCGAATTTATCGACTAGCGGCAATCGATTTTACTCTCGTTCTGTACGTTATACCTTATGTCGGAAGTAGTGCGCTGTACGGCGCATCTGATGCGCCATAAGGTATAACGTACAGAACGGGAGTAAAATCGATTATCGCTAGTCGATAAATTCGGTTTTCAACTGAAACCATAATAGCAGCAATTGGAAGATCAGCACGAAATTCATTTTATGCATTGTAATGGAAGCATTTTGCTCATGTCAAGCAGGATGAATGTTTCTCACAATTTTTTAATCATATGTTCATTGATAACATAAAACGAAAACTGTATTTACAAAACGAGTGTAAGCGAATTTATGAAAACCTGTGTATTTTCATTGTGCGTTGAATCCAGAGATTTGAGTGCCAATAGTTTCGTTTTTCATCATGTTTGCTCACGTGGAATAACAAATGCAAAATGAAAAATCAACCAACTCGTCCACTTATCCAGTGAATGAATTGCAAAGAGATGAGATTAATATGGGGGCAATTTATCATATTCATATCTCTTCATGAAACACAGTTTAAACTTAATAAGACAGCATTGATAATCACAACCTTAGTAGCTGAAAATACCAAAGCTTTACTGCGTAAGTAATTGAAACAACAAGAAAATATCCAGGGACTCAACACATCAGGACAAGACATTTTCTTCCTAGTAAGGTTTGAATTATTTTGTGTCCGATAGTGAGTGGTCGAATTCTGAGCTGCACAAGTGCCTTTGTTATCGTTCAGTGGAAGTCGAAAACAAGCTACATACGAACGAGTACCAGTGCCTACTGTGTCTTTCTCAAATTTTGCTCATCGCCGAGCCGTTTCTCCGTGTCCATACTCGTCCATACGACTCCAGGGTGGGCCATTGTGAAAACAGTTTTAGAAAAGACTTTTCAAATGTGCCAAAGATCCGGACCTTGTCAGAGTCCACAACTTCTGAGCAACCGTTTTTGTTTTTTTTTTGGTACATAAGGCAAATTGCTACAAATTCAGAACATTCCATACTAATTACGGCCCTCACGGTGAAAGCAGTCTACCCTTTTGGAAGAGTTATTTTTATCCATGTCGTTTCCATTTTCTGCACAGAAAAAAAGTCTTGTAGTAAAAACTACCATTTTACCCGAATATGCCTATCTTTAAAACTACCATGAAATTTAAGTCCAATTTACTACGTTTATGATAAAACCTTCAACATTTGTGGTATCCTCATATTGGTATCAACCGCACCATGGTTGATCTAATCGCAGGCATGGTAAAATCAAACGCATTTATTGTCAGCTGAAAATTGTTGGTGATTGCGCTTAATTTAACCCTCGAAATGGTAGTTTCTACTGAGGATTTTTTTTTGCGTGTGGGCTAAAGCTACACTCAACCAAATAATCTTATGAATTTCATAAGGTTCAACTTATGAACGATGCTTTGGAATTTCATTAGGCTGACTGATGAATGGATTTTGTTTCACATGACGTTGTTCTTGTACGCCTTGAAGCTTTTCGACCCATATCCTCAACGTTATCCATGTTGCTCCAATTTTTTTTTATTTCAACATCATTAAATTTCATAAGATAAGTTCTCGAGTAATTCATGTTAAGGGCATAAAAGCCATTTGTAAACAATGACTTTAAATATCGAATTCTCTCGAATCTTAAATCATTCTCGTAAAATGGAAGCGGCATCTGGTAGAAGAATGTTAGTTCTACCATATGGAGTAGCTTAATATAGTAGGATTCTCGTGATTCGTGAGAGATTAACGTTTAAAGTCATTGTTTACAAATGGCTTTTAGGCCCTTATCATGAATTATGATTTCCTATAGCAAATATTGAAGGTCCATTAATTACGTCACGCAGTAGGGGGAGAGGGGGGGTTTGAGAAAACGTGGCGATCCATACAAAAAAATTTGAAGGTCCATACAAAAAACGTGACAAGGGTGGGGGGGGGGTGGGTTATAAAAAGGCTATTTTTGCGTGACGTAATTAATGGACCTTCCCTAATCATAATGCAATCTTATGAATATCGGAAGTTTATTTTGCTGAGTGTAAAAGAAATGTACTTACCATGAAATAGAAATATGTGAAGTTGTAAAAAAAAGCTCACTTTCTACACATTTAAGTTCTTTTGCTCTTGACTTCCGCGTATAAAGAAAAATGTGGTAAAAAGCGTGTCACCGTGTAGATCAATTTTCGATCTTTCATCCGGCACCCATGTAAAAACAGATGTTTTTCATGTTGTTGTTCATGATGTGCAACCAAGTTTGTTGTCTCTGCATGTGAAGTTGTTTCCATCCACCTTTGAAAGTCAACATCATCTTAGAGATATTGGCAATCCATTGCGTTATGTGCTGGCAAATTCTTGCTATGCTCTTGTCCATCCATGCTACCAGTATTGGATGGCTCATAGGAATTCTCACCGGAGCCTTCGCCGGAACCACAAACAGTATCCACGCGTGGAACAGAATCAGGTAGAAGCCTATCAAGCATATCAAGGCATTTATGTGACTGACGATTTTGCCATGATTTTTGTCCGCACCCGTGTTCTTTCCTGTGCATATCCCGGGTACTCTCTGGCGAGAAGTGGTCGGAGCATATATTTTTTTTCCGAAGGCTTTCGCACTATGATGTTCAAATATTTTCCTGCCTCTATTAACCTGCAACATGAAACCCACCTACTGCATCTAAGTTATACAGAGAGGGTTAATTGCTCTTTTCTCAAATGTTTTAATAAACATTTAAATCATTATTTTTGGGAACCCTGCGGATTGTTTTTCCCAAAGTATTTCCTTGCTGATTTGTGCACTAATAGTATTCACATGTTCGTCCTATTTCAACCTTTCACCATGACTTTGTTTACCAACATTGATGACGTAACAGAATAATTCTGTCAATGTCCCTATGTCAAAATTGAAACACTAGCTCCACCCCATTAGACATTCCATACTTATTGGAATCGACAGTTCCGTTTATGATCATAAGCGGTCGTTTGAGCCTGGACGTCTGTTCTCTGTAATAAAACTTAACATCGAACCGTGGTTCACCATCGACGGCCAAATAAGTTTCATATTACGGGCAGATGCAAACAGGGCTGCATATGCACAGATTTTTCTATTTAAAATTGGCTCTGTTGTGCACCTGCAATACATTCTTCCGTTTTTCTGAATCCAGTTCTGACTACTGCATCAAGCGTTGACCCCGAGGTGGTGCACACATAAAAGGAGTTCTACACTTTGAAGGAGTTCTACTCGGAAAAATTTCGTGAGCTGAGGATGGCAATCATCTGCAAAGACATCGAGGTAGAAGAATCGAATGACTTGAAATCTTGTAGGAGAAAACTGATGTGATTCGAACGAGCAGTTGGGAAACAGGCTTATGCCTTGCTTGGAAAGTTCATTGTGTACTTTCTACTAACTCCTGTACTACTAATTTCCTTTATAAAAAAATATCCGTTTTGCTGTGGTGTGATGTAGGGAAACCGATCAATACACTTAAGCCTTATTGAAAAGACTGTTTTGTATCGGTCAATCACTATAAATGTGTTCTGATGAGTATATATCTGTTTTGTTTTGTATTCAACTCAATAGCAATTATAAAGTGCATAAGCATTCAGGCACTTGAAAAGCTTCCATTCTACTTTTACAGCACCAAAGTTGAAGCTAAGATTTTTGCCTAGATTTTCAGCAGATAAATCTATCACAGATAAACAAGATTTTTTTTGGTAAAAATTAGAGATGGGAACGAAAAATAATGTGGTAGCCCTGGTGACCCTGCAAACGTGCCACCACTGCCTCGAGTGCATCCACATCGGTGCTAAGGTCTATATCCACAATAATACAGACAACTCAAAACTTTAGTTGAAAACAAATTTCGCCGTAAATTCCAATTGTAAAGGGTGTATTCGATTAAAAAAAAGCCATACACATATTTACTCACCAAACTTCAACCGATGATTAGATTCTCAAGAATTTTCTGGAAATGAAACCCTACTAATTAGTAAGGATTAAACAAATTTGTTTTATTCAATTTCATCTTCCATTCCGAATGCCTACACTCTTTTTCTCTCTCCACTCATAAATTTTGTTGAACTGATTTTCCCAGTGTTTTTGTTGTTTTTACTCAAACTTTCCCGAAAAAGGACTTCAGCTTTCACTTTTCTTTTCAATTGTAAAAATTTGGTCTTTGCGTGGCATCAAACCTCTGTCACTAATAACATGTCCAAGATGAACTAATTCCGTTACAAAAAAATTGCACTTGCTCCAATGTACTTCGATGTTAGCTTTCTGAAGTCTTTCCAGCACTGTCGTTAGGGTTTCCTTAGAATCATTTGAATCCTTTCCTGCTATCAACACATCATCGAAATATACCGAAACATGCCTAACTCCATTCAGAACTTGGTCCTCAACCTGCTGAAAAATCGCAGCACTGGATGAAGCACCTTGTGGCAATTGGTTATACCTATGCAACCCTTTAATAGTGTTTATTGTCGATCTTTCTGACAATAGAAATTGCGTATAGGCCACAAGATCCAATGATCAAAAGAGCTTGCATTCAGCCAAACCCGCAAAAACTTCTTGGGCTGTGGGCAGTGGATACATATTTTGGATGATGAACTTGTTAACCGAAACTTTACAATCAATCACCAACCGTATATACTTTTTCTTCAAAACCACAACTAAAGGAGCAGCCCATTCACTTGTCTTAATTGGTGTTATAACTTTTTGCTTTTCTTATTTCGTTAAATATTCCACAACTTTATCCTGTAAACGATAAGGCACGTTTCAATTTTGTCGAACTATCCTTAAAACAAACCAAAACATCTACTTCCCTCTCTATCACAATCTACTATGTATGGACCCATGGCTGCCCGAAGCTCTCATTGATGCTGTACAATACTTGTTGTATTTTTAATGTAGTCCATATTTTTAGCGTTGTTCTTGGCAATTCAGGTAGTAATTATTTTCTCCGCGGTCTCTAAGGTTAACTTCTCTTCATAACTTCTCTCTTAGCAATCTTTGCTGAAAAGATTTGTCCTTAATACCAGCAACAATACGATCACGAATAGCCATTTGTTTAAAGTTTTGAAAATTGCAAAATTCTGCTTGTAATTTTACAGACAACACGCAATCCTCTAACGATTCATCCGGTTGCTGCACTATTGTACTATTCATGTTCGATTGAGCCACATTAAGTTTATCAATCAACCGGTTTAAATTATCTCTGGCAAATCAACCAATAAATTCTAATATACATGCAATGGTTACACTAATTGGCTCCCGAAAAATAAAAATCAATATCACTCGCTGGGCTAGGGATATAGAATACTTGCCGTGTTGGTCCTTTGACAACCAAGCAACTCGTCATTAGGGAACGACCATTAGTTATGTCACGCAAAAAGTGACTTTTTATAATCCCCCCCCCCCCTTTTTGTCACGTTTTTTATATTTTTCATTTTTTGTTGTATGGATTATCACGTTTTCCCAAACCCCCTCCCCCCCTTACAGTGTTACATAATTAATGGACCTTCCCCTAGACGTCGAGTTCTGTAACTACCATCCAAGGAGAACCGGGAGCATTAATAGTGGTTGAAGCGCCGTGCATCATCCAAAGCACCGATGAATCAAACACACAGCGATGGCGGATCCTGTTGGCTAATGTTCCTAGACACATCCTATTAAAATAAAAGAAAACCTCTTTGAACAAAAGAACATAAAATAACTATACTACAATTTTCTTTTCAGTTATTCGAATTATTTTCTCACCGGTGAAAAGAACAGATTACAAAAGCACCATAGAACTGCCCGTCTTACGAAACGGCGTCAAAAACAAGCCACTAATATTAACAATGGTACCTATATCATTCTTCAATATAACACCCAATCTATAAAAAATTGGTTTGATCAACTCCTCGCCGAGAAACTCACCCCACCAAAACGGAATGTAAATCTTCGATTGAATTAATCCACTACCAGCGGCTTAATTAACTCACAAAATTCCCCCCAAATTGCCTTTCTGCTGCCACTTTTTATTTTTATTTTATTTGCGCCGATGGTGCTTGCCGTCGGATTTCTAAACCGTCCTAAAAAAAAAGTTGTGCTGCAAGCCGAGAGGAAAATTTCACAATGCTATTCGAAACCGCACTTCACTTCCCGAAAAAAAAAAAAAAAAGCTCTCAATTCAAGCAAAACAATGCATTAGGTCCTAAGTAACATTGAGAGACTCTCTTTGTCGACTTTCTCTTTGCGTTCCTACGGCTATGTAAAGGCATATTCAAGTATTTTCAACATACAGTACGGTAGTATAAAGTGTGATTAAGAATCCAATACGTCGAAAACATCAGCAAATCGTTTTATAGACAAGCTATTAACCAAAGAGAAAGTCGACGAAGAGAATCTCTCAATGTTACTTAGGACCTAATGCATTGTTCAGCTTGAATTGTGAAAGAAACGTCTGGCAGTGTTTCCGTCATTACTGTTGCCACATCCACCGGAGCGAGGAATAACAACGATTGGCCCGAATTCTGTCTTGAATCTAGTTTGAATGTGTTTCTTCTTATCTGATATTATTTTCTTGTGCTCTGCCACTTGTCCTTTTCTGCCACTTTTTTATTTCAAAGCGGTATGATAAGTGTAACAGGTATTTGAAAAAAATGAATATAAGCATGAAGTACCGATAAACCAAACTAAAATGCTTCGTCGTTTTCTTCTCATTTTCGCACTGTGTACAAATCATTGATTTCCCAACGACAAAAATAGCAACGTAGAGACGATCTTGCTGTGACAGCGTTGCACACTTTGCCATCAACCATCGCCGTGAGCATCTGGAATTTCACCTGTACGAATCGACTAAAACACTCCACCGTCACTGGCTGAATCTCTACTATCTGTTTATCCAAGCTAGTCTTTCTGCGACAATGAGAAGTGCGGTCTCTTTGACAAACTACAAGCGTAACGGTCTACAAAATCTTTTGGATGAAGGCTGTGGATTCTCAAACAGATTGTTTTCACCAACCACAATGTTGATTGGTACGAAAGATGCCAAAAATTTGCCTATCCGAAACGGTACCATCGTCATTTGAATTTTTTTGTTTAAGGAGTGTATCGAAAAGTAGTTATAAACATTCGATGCGTTATTACGCATAAACTACTGTATATATTTTTAGCGTGTAAGCGCCATTTGCTTTGTTTACATGTCAAAAATGATTATTCGGTTCATTCATTTCCGTTGATAAAGTTGTATTCAAAATGTCGCGAATTGAATTTGAGACTAAAGAAAAATTCTGCACACTTGGTGCACCGAAAAGGTGTTACTTACAGCCAGATTGCGAAAAGAGTAAATGTTCACCCGGCAAGTGTAAAACGCATCATCGAAAAGTTTGGTAAGGAGTGCTCCCTCAAGGATTTACCAGAAGTGGCCGGAAACCCGGCTCCAGCAACCCCGATTTGGACCAAAAAGTTGTGGATTATATTCAACGGAACAAATCTGCCTCTACTCGCGATCTAGCCAAGAAGTTCAGGACCAGCATCGGAATGATTCAACGAATCAAGCGCAGGAATGACTTGAAGACGTACAAAAAGCAGAAAGTGCCCAAACAAACTCCGGAACAAAAGTCTCGTGCCAAAACCAGGGCTCGAAAGCTGTACAGCTGCATTTTGGACAATGTCGACCAGTGCATTTTGATGGATGACGAAACATACGTTAAAGAAGATTCAAGAACGCTACCGGGGCCGCAGTTTTATACTAAATCTGTTGGGGAACGTGTGCCAACCGCGAGATACGACTGTTGCGATGGAGAAATTCGGTCAGAAGGTGCTCATTTGGCAAGCTATTTGCACATGTGGCTTGCGTTCTTCAATTTTCTATACAAAAGGAACTATAAATGCTGAGATTTATCAAAAGGAATGTTTGAAGAACAGGTTGCTACCATTGTATAGAAAGCACCAGTCCCCTCCTCTCTTCTGGCCAGATTTGGCATCGGCACATTACGCCAAATCCACTCTACAGTGGCTGACGGAGAATAACATCAAGTTCGTAGAAAAAGACATCAACCCACCAAACTGTCCCCAGTTGCGACCGATCGAACGCTATTGGGCAATAGTCAAGCGTATATTTAAGAAGGATGGTACATTGTCCCAAAACATGACCGATTTTAAGAAAAATTGGGCAGCGGCATCCAGGAAGTGCACAAAGGTCACTGTGCAGAATTTGATGGCAGGTGTCAAATCAAAGGTACGGGCATTCTACAGAAATGAACATGATGACTAGTTTTTCCGTTTGGATCTTTTGTAAACATGTTAAGCTATAGTAAACTGAAATAGTATGTTAATTTTAACCATGTTTTCATGCCTATTTTATTATTTGGAAGTTTATAACTACTTTTCGATACACTCCTTATATTCTACGCGGTCACCACTGCAGTAATATCCGTATTTGACTGTAAAGAGTAGATTCTGCTACTCTTCATCTGAAAAATTTGTTATTATATTTTCGCTGGTAGGAATGATTCGCTAAACGGTGTGGTCGAGAATTGCTTGCAGTTTGATTTCCATGTTGGTTTTAGTTATAGAAATTGAGTTGTTTCCCTGGCTAGTACCTACGTTTTGGATCCTCCCTTAGCTCAGTCGGTAAAGGTGCGACTATAAAGCAACACCATGCTGGAGGTGGCTGGGTTTGATTCCCGGTCTGGTTCGTTGAGGAAAATTTCTCGACTCCCTGGGCATAGGGTATGATTGTACTTGCCACACAATCATACTTATGCAAAAATGGTACCTGGTATCGAAAGCTCTTAATTTATACCTGTGGAAGTGCATGTAGAGCACTTAGCTGAGAGCAAGCAATAAGCTTATTGTAAAAACAAAAAGCTTGAAACGCTAAAAAGAGAGACCTACGTTTAACCCCCTCGATTTTCTTGTATGCGGAATACAAATTGGTGTCACGAATTTTGGCCTCATGGCGAAATTCTATGTACTGTATTACGGTGAGCTGAGTATCGCACATTAAAGCCAATACTTTTTCTGAAGAATACGAACGTCAAGTAGCTGGAAGTGTACTTCTCACAGATTTCAACATCTGTGTTGCTGTCGTCGGTGTCGTTTGTGTGGCAATTTGATGATTAAAGCCTCAGCCCTTTTACCTTCTTCACGCAGCTTCATCACAGACACAAATGCCAATTCATCAGCATTATGCATTGGCGTAACTAGTGGGGGAACCTAGGGGGGCACCCCCCTTCCAGAAATTACGAAAAATTCAGTTGAGATAGAAGTTTATTCATTAACGATAATATTTTCCAAAATGTAGTTTTAGAAGTAAGGGGTTGCGTCAGTACCACTAGTTGTCGACATAGACTACATAATGGGCCTGTTTGTCATCTCCAAAAGGTAATTGTAATAATTGAACTATTCACAGCACAGCATTGATGAAATGCATATAGTAATTTAAGAGTCATTTCTGGAGCAGACTCTAGCGCTGTCAACATAGACCGTATTCTGAACGTCGTTTCTAGAAAGTGTTCGAAATAATTATATAATAGTCTTCTTAGACATCTTTAATTTGAAATTGATTCAAAGTTGTTGGATACAATATTGCGGGGATGGGTTGCTATGACCATGGAAATTCTACATCTCTTATAAAGTACGAAGACAAAATATCTAATACTTCAAATGGTGCTCACGTGGTCGACATATGCTTGCGTGACCATGGTATTCGTACTAGTAATGAGGAATGTTGGGAAAGAGGTCCAGCTTTGACCAAACAAACTGTCATGCAGTTCCACCCAAGAAAAAAACAGTTCATACCCTACTCAAAAACGCTATCAGAGAAATGAAATTAACATTATAGTTCAAGATATTTTATGTATTTTAATTTACTCAAAGTTTACTCGAAGTTTTGAAATTTAGTAATCTCCTCGATGTTTTTGTAAAATATTATTCATTAATATAGGAATTAAATCTTGCCACACGTGAGGCTTACATTTATTGAAAATTTTGTCAACCTGCTGAAAATATTATTTATCCATTCTTTTCAACAAATATTTTAAATAATCAATCATAGTGATGACGCCATGCAGGACTCGTCAAAAAAAATTATTTTTAATTTTCTAAGAATCAAATTATATAAACAAAACTCGAAGGTAAATATCCAAAATATACTGTGTAAAAACAATGTGTTCCCATCTGCACTACGAAGTACACCGTATTCAATATATTCTCATACACTTTTCCTTGCATTGGTGTCGTGCAACTACTCAACATGCTTCACGTATATTTTGAGTGTGTCCGCTTTTGAGTTATGTCCGATTGTTTTCATTCGGTGTTTATCTTTCAACAGCAACGAAGGAGTTTCATGCTGTGGAGATGCAAAAGTTTTTGAAAGGTGAGCGCCTGAGCGCTATTTTTAGAAATTTGGAAAACCTCGGAGTAAAGCGGGATTTTGTGTACCGAACCATCCAAAGGTAGCGTGACACCTGCTCGTTGGATGACCGGAAGAGATCCAGTCGTACTCGTACAGTGCGGACTGCACGAGTTGTTAAAGTGGTCAGGGAACGGATTAGACGAAAATCACAGCGCTCTGTACGTAATGAGGTCGCAGAATCTGAATGTTTCGAGATCGTTAATGCACAATATACTGCAAAATGATCTCGGATTCAAGCTTTCAAGAAACGTAAGGTTCACGGAGTTTCGGAATCTTCCAAGCAGAAACGACTCGAAAGAGCAAGTCTGCTTTTGTTTTTCTGAAGAATGTATCTTTTCCGACGAAGAGTTATTCGTCTTGCAACAATCCACACTGAACGACAGATTGTGGGCTCTCTCTTCGAGAACTGTTCCAGAGAATGATAGGAATATTCCACGGTTCCAAAGTGCTGCATCAGTGATGGTTTGGAGATGATCACTATGTGTTTCAGTGGGACGGAGTGCCATTGCATGCTGCAAATCTCGTTCAGGGCTGGTGCCGAGAAAATTTAACAGAATTTTTGGACAAGAATGAATGGCCTCCCAGTTCACCAGATCTGAATCCCTTGGATTATTTCGTTGGTCATACATGCTGGCGAAAGTAAATGACCACAGGGCGTCTAATATGAACCAATTCAAAACCGTAATCAAACGAATTTGGGAAATACCGATGGAAGTCGTGTGTGCCGCCTGTGACGGTTTCATAAAACGTCTGGAGCAGGTCAAGAATGTTGAAGGCGGTGTTATTCCAAAACGTAAGCTGTAGTTCATCAGTATTATATTGCAATTTAATGGGCAAAGTTATCAATAAAATCTGGATTATCGATTAGAAATAAATAGAGTTTTATTTTGTATGACAATATATTGGACACTGTGTAGTAGAGACAAAATTCAAAATTCCCTTCACATGTCTTATAACAGTTGTCTAGTATTTATTCTTAACGTTTCTTTAAAGGATTTGATTTTCAATCAAAAGGTTCTATTTTGGCGTAATTGGTGTTGGCTATTTTGGGTTATTGGTGGCGAAAGTATTGAATACGTCTACAGTTTTCATATTTTTTTTTTTTTACTTATTTATTTTCCGTTGGCTTTTTCCTCACGGTGGCGTGACCAATCTACCGACGCCAGAGGACGACTCCGTCACCCTGGACCTAACGACTATGAACCGGGACCAACGGCTTTACTTACCTTCCGAAGGAAGACGTGACCAAGATTTTTTCGCCTCAGAAAAACCACCGACGTCGACTGGGATTGAACCCAGACCCACTGGGGTGCCAGTAGCAGTCACGGTTACCACTACACCATCGACGCCGGCTTCATACAAAATTGTCATGTATGACTTTTACTATGTCAGCACTCAAAGGATGGATTGAGCTGAAAATATGAAGTAACCTGAATTTTTAACCGTGTTGAGTTCATAAATTTGAAAACACAGTTATTAAAATGACATCTGATCTCCCATCTTAGAAATTTTTTAAAACATTTATTTTCTTTTACAAAAATGAACAATTTTTCCGAAGAATTCATTCTTTTAGAACATTTCTATTTAAAATTATTTAATAACTAAATTTTTACTAGATCTTCTAACATAGCGAATATGATGTATTGATGACCTATACCGAAAAATTTATAAATTCAACCTGATTCAAAACAATAGATGCATGCGTTAATTTCGCCTATACTGTAGTCAATACATTATTTTGCAATACCTTCAAAAAATTTCCATGAAATTTCGATGCCCTGGATACTATCAATGTCAATCCAATTCTTAAGTTTAACCTCAAATTACCCATGGATGTTTCTTTCGAACTGCCGTGAAGTTCTCAGTAGGATTTAATGAAACAATCCGCAAATTCTCCTTCAAATTTTGGAACACTCTCTAGAAATTTAGCTCGATATAACTTTCATATTTACGGCGTCCGTAGTGTAGTGGTAAGCGTGACTGCCATTTTGCACCCCAGTGGGTCTCTATTTAATCCCAGACAACGTCGGTGGTTTTTCTGAGGCGAAAAAATTTGGTCACGTCTTCCTTCGGAAGGGAAGTAAAGCCGTTGGTCCCGGCTCATAGTCATGAGTTCTTTTAAGGCATCTCAACTCATCGATGCGCAGAATAGACCTAATTATTCGCTTAGCTTGTCTTGATCCTTCAATAAAAATAACCTGTCCACAACAATTACGCTTCCTTCGTCGCTCTTGTGGAAATATTCCTACAAACGAAAAAAATACTCCAGGAAAGCCGCCTCCACCCGAGCAAAGGATAATACTAAATTGATAACAAGTTCTAATACCAGGTTATCATTTTTTGATCACTGAATATGTTATCATTCAGGCTGAATAAACAGCCAAAATAACAGAATGAATAACAAAAAAAATACTCGTTGAATATCATAATAATAACTTATTTTGTTATCACTGCGAACAACTTGATAACAAATCCTGTATTGTAAACAAATTTATTGAAATAGTATCAAATTATGTTATCAATTTGAAATCAAATTCTCATGCTAATAACTGAAAAAAATATTTTGATTAAAAGCAAAATTTCTTGTTCAAATATGCTGGAAATATTTATAGTTTTACAATGAAACTTATAACGTTCATAAAAAATAGTGTGTTCAAAATGATAACATATGATAACAAAAATTATGCCAATAGCTGATAACTAAATTTGTTATGCGATAACAGCAGGAAATCAAAATGATAACTGGGATAACAGAACTTGTTACATATATGATATGAGCATTTATGTTCCCTAGGGCGAGGCCCCTCAGCAGACTAATTGTCTAGCTCCGCCAGCTGGCACTATGTTCAGTTCATCGCAGCTGCAATGCAGTTTCGTACGTCTTTACGCATTCTGAACTCTCTCTAAGCGGGAGTTTTTTCGCCCTCTTTCCTCACTAATCGACGACGGAAGTTTGTTAAGTACCAGGTTGTGGTAGAACATAAACCTTACTGAAATAATCTTCAAGCTTCAAAAAACTTTTCTCCTTCCGCTTATACTTTTGCCAGAACATTCTGGAATATTTACCCAGGTTACACGCACAATTTTGGATTTCCGATCGTTTATCTCCAACATCGTCAGGAGCATAACGGAGTCATTATTTCTTGTCGTGATTGAATCAGTTTTTCGATTTTAGATCGCCATCAACTGATTTCCACACTCGAAACATATCGCAGTTCTTCGATTAATCAGAATTGGGTTTTTTTTCCAACCGAGATTTGATCTTGCAGCAATGATTTGAGAACTTTTTCTCACTCACGAAGGTGAATCTTCACGGCAATGATTTGATATCATATTTTTCTCGCCTACTGCGCGTAATTGGTCACCAGTGTTGCACTTTGTGATGGTCCGGTACCACTCCAACACGTTTCGGGCGTAGTTGCTGGATGCTAAATCAGGCCAACGCAGTGTTGATCCTTGGTGATTCCTCATGAATGGCAAAAGATCCTTCTTAAGGCACTCTTCCATGTAAATCGCACCACTGATTGTTCCGGATGTGATGAAGGAAGCGCTTATTTCACCACATCCTCAAATCGCCTGCCATATCAGGAACGTCTTTGCAAATTGCGTGTGCGGCGCAAAAATTCTCCGTACTGTGTTTTTTTATCAGGTGAAAATGTAAAAAAATAACCTAGAGACTACAACAGGAGGACGTTTAGTTGAAATCTTCTGTAAATATGTGGATACTGATTTTGCAATTATATTTGCAGGCATCCTGAGATATAGTCTGTTTTTTTTCACTGCGCTGAAAGACGGTGCGGTTTATGTTTCTGGCTTGAAATTCAAAAACAGGAAAATGTATGAAGGATTTTTGCATCAGCAAACAATCTAACTGACAAAACGGGTTTATTACTTACAGCCAAATCGAAGCTTTTCAACCAAATTGAGGAGGTACATGCAGGCATCTGTCCACAAAATAGGTGCGGCTCAAACAGCGTCTGTCACTGGCATCCACCGCACAGTGGGAAAAAGTACATGAATCCGCAAAAGAGATTCGTTAATTTACCTCCAAGTAGCACCTACAGAGTTCAGTGAACAATAGCATTTTATGTGAAAATTCCTAGGGAATCGAATGGAAGGGGCCCCACTTGCTGCAAAATTCAGTGGAGGGAGATGTTGGGCTTATTTTGCCCCAATTCCCCGTATTTTCTAATAATGCCCAGTAATCTATGCTTGGAGGGGTCTGCGGTAGTCAAAATAAGCCGATTCTTATGTACAATTTTCCTAGAAATCGAATGAAAGTGGTTCCAGTCATCGCCTGGGTCAGATGGCGCGGAGATGTTGGGATTATTTCGCCTGAATTCCCCGTAGTTTCGAATGTTGTTGTTAATCTTTGGTCGGAGGGGTCCTGCGTGAGTCAAAATAAGCCTATTGCTCATGGAGCAATTTTCCCTAGAGATAGGTGCAGGGTGGGTGCTGCCACCGTACGGGTCGGATTACAGAGATATTGCTGATTTTACCTCACTTTCTCGTAATTTCGAATATTGCGGATTAATCCATGCTCGGAGGGGTCTGCGTTAGTCAAACTAGGCCTATTCTTATGTTGAATTTCTTTAGAAATCGAATGAAAGTGGTTGCAGTCATCGCACGAGTCGGGAAACAGAAATATTGTGCTTATTTTGCTCCAATTCCCTTTATTTTCGAATATTGCTGATTAGACTATGCTCGGAGAGGTCTGCGGTAGCTTAAATAGGCCTATTCTTATGTATATTATGTAGAATTTGCTCAGAAATCGAATGGAGGTAGTTGTAGCCACTGCGGTCGAGTCAACGGAGATATGTTCTGATTTTACCCCAATCCCCCATATTCTCAGGTGTTTAGCCCATTTATCCATATGCTTTTTAAGATGTCATCCGGGCTAAGCAAGTTAAATGTGGTTGCCTTCAGACCTACTTGCAAAAAGTATATTTTCCATTACCATCAGATCATTCATCTTCACTCTAAAGTTGTCGCTCTTCTTCGCATCGTTTTGCAAGATTGGGAAATGTTTTCGTGATTCCTGTTCGTCAGATACCTTCAGAACATAACATTTATTAGCATCATGTATTCCCACATACCTTATGCTTCATATTCAATTTACCAAACGTTCAATCAATTCGGTAGATGCTCCATATTTATGCAGACATGGAAGAACTGCCGTACAAAACAGAGAAGTTGAAGACAGTATTATAACGCTCTAATGACGGTTGTTACGACTATTTGTTTTATTGCTGTCCAACTTTTTAGATGAGAGTGCCAGACTGGTGATGAGCCGAATGCTACTCATCAAATCCACGTCAACCCCAAGAATTTCAGCAAACTTTTGAAGTTGCGCAAGTAGCCTCCTCGCCATGTTTCCATTGAAGGGCGATACGGTCAAACTTTGGTCAATATCAACTTGACGTATTTCTTTAAATTTTGCATTTAAAAAACCTGAACACCCCTCATTTTGAAGGTGTGTGTGTGTAGAATGTTGCTCCTATTTTGATTTTGGAATTCACTCTTCAGTTGTCAAAATGCCGTCCAAGCAAGAAGAGCAGCGTATCAAAATTTTGCTCGCGCATCGCGAAAATCCGAGCTACTCGCACGCAAAATTGGCAAAATCGCTAAAAGTTGCCAAATCAACCATTACAAATGTAATTAAAGTGTTTGGGGAACGTTTGTCGACAGCCAGGAAGTCTGGATCGGGGAAATCGAAAACCGGAAGCCGCTGAGACGACAAAGAGAGTTGCCGGTAGTTTCAAGCGAAACCTAACCTATCTCTCCGAGATGCCGCAAATAAGCTGGGTGTATCGTCTACAACCGTGCATCGAGCCAAAAAACAGGCCGGACTATCGACTTACAAGAAGGTAGTGACTCCAAATCGCGATGATAAACAAAATACGACGGCCAAGCGCGATCCCGGAGGCTGTACACGACGATGCTGACGAAGTTTGACTGCGTGGTAATGGACGACGAAACCTACGTCAAAGCCGACTACAAGCAGCTTCCGGGACAGGAGTTTTATACGGCAAAGGAAGGGAAAGGTAGCAGATATTTTCAAGCACACGAAACTGTCAAAGTTCGCAAAGAAATATCTGGTTTGGCAAACCATCTGTACCTGTGGCTTGAAAAGCAGCATTTTCATAGCTTCCGGGACTGTCAACCAAGAAATTTACGTGAAAGAGTGTTTGAATAAACGTCTGCTGCCTTTCCTGAAGAAACACGGTTGTTCCGTACTGTTTTGGCCGGATTTGGCATCTTGCCATTACGGTAAAAAGGCCATGGAGTGGTACGCCGCCAACAACGTGCAGGTGGTTCCCAAGGACAAGAACCCTCCCAACACGCCAGAGCTCCGCCCAATTGAGAAATACTGGGCTATTGTCAAGCGGAACCTAAAGAAGACCAAAAAAACTGCTAAGGACGAGCAGCAGTTCAAGGCAAACTGGCTTTCTGCGGCGAAGAAGGTGGACAAGGTGGCTGTACAAAATCTGATGGCAGCGGTCAAGCGTAAGGCCCGGCAATTCGGATTTGGAAAAGCGGAAGCCTAACTGAATATTTTTCCTGAATTTTATACTAATTGAACTTGAAAAAGAAATTTAATTTGATTTTTTAAATAAACGATTTCACCGATTTACACGCGTTTTCCCTTGACCAAATTTTGACCGATCACCCTTTATTGGAGCTTTAGCAGCCTTCAACTTTGGGGCGATTAACGTTCAGTTTGAAATGAGCTTCAAGCGCATCTGCAATTCGGCGCGCTTCCTTCTTAACTTCTGGGTAGGACATGGCTGGATGGTTAGGAACAGCTTTCTTAGCAGAATTTCGTATGAGGCCTTCTACCAAGTTCAATCTTGAATGAAAGAAGAATGGTCCGATTCGTTCATCATCTCTCAGACATAGTGGTATTTCTGATTTTACGGAGATATTTCTGATTTTATCGCCCAACACTTTTTATTATTATGACTGACATTTTGTTTCCGCTATTGCGCGCACACTAATGAACCAAATCTATCAAATTTTCTGTGTTTTTCGGACATTTTGTTTCTGCTGTTGCACGTACACTAATGAAACAAATCTGTCAAATTTTCTGTGTTTTTCGATTCAAAATATTTTCAAACCAGGAAGTTACGGAATTTTATTTAAAAAGCTGGAAGAAACTGCAAGTTTTGGATTTTGTTCGGCAGAATCTTAAAGTGGAAGACGATGTTGTTGAAAGGAGTGTGGACACTTGGATACATACTTTCCAAAATTATTGGAGGAATGTTCGAAGTAAGAATAGATTCATCGAACGACAGGCGGAGTGGCTCGTTTTGCCGTTCCAGGTAAGTGAAGGTTTTTTTAATTCTTTGCCGTACTACTGCCAATTAAATAAACAAGAAACATATTCCAAAACAAATTGTTATTATTGCTGTTTATATGTATCTTCAACCAACGCCAACGCCTTAGGTATCATCAACAGTTGGCTGAACACACTAAAGTCAAGTATTGCCAAGACTTGGCTCGTGGTCACTGCGTCCAAGAACTTTTACATGCAGCGGAAACAGCAACACGTAAAGCCGGATGTCCCGATATGAGTAGACTTTTGAGAAAGTTGAGAAAAGGAGAAGAAGCGTGGGCAAGCAAGTTACAAAAAGCATCAAAACTTAAGCAAGGTCCGAAAGGGCCTTCCATCGGAATCATCTTTGATGATGAAAACAAGATTGGGATTAACGAAGAGCAAATATACCGGCATGACCACATTCAGTTTGACTACCGCAAATCCCTCCGAGCATAGATTAATCCGCAATATTCGAAATTACGGGAAATTGGGCAAAATGCCAATATCTCTGTTTTCCGACCCATGCGGTGGCTGAAACCACTTCCATTCGATTCCTAGGGAAATGCTACAGAAGAATAAGCCTATTTTGACCACCGCAGACCCTTAGATTAATGAACAATATTCGAAAACATGGGAGAAGTGGGGTAAAATGAGCAATATCTCCGTCTACATAAGAATCATAGATTATTCAGCAATATTTAAAAAAAACGAGGAATTGGGGCAAAATAAGCCCCGTATCTCTGTTTCCCGACCCGTGCACTTTCATTTGATTCCTAAGGAAATTCTACATTACAATAGACCTTTTTTTTCCCACTGTGCAACGGATCGAGATGATCGACAATTTCCGAGCACGATTACAAAGAGACTTCTGAGAGGGTCTGTATTCTCCGGATCTAAAGACAAATACTCTATTAAAGGTTGTACGAAATCAAATTACACCACTTTTAAATGGCTGTTACTTTTTACTCGTTGGGTATTTTTTATAGAAATTTTGGGTGGAATTAGTTCAATGTCTATTTGTTTACGCTGTGTAAGTTTCACTAGCAGATGTGCAATCGTTCCGAAGATGGAGTCGGAGGAACAGCAGCAACGCTAAGAAATTTTGCACACGTACCTCGAAATTCCAGATCTTTCTCATCGTGCCATCAACAAGAAGCTGGGAATGGTACATTCTACAGTGTCTCGTGTTTTAAATCGGTACCAAAATCGTTTGACCGTCGATCGGAAAAAAGTGGCAAAAATGGATCTTCATATAGTGTTAAGGATCATAAGCGGGTAGTTCAAGCTTTCAAGAGGAATCCCAACTGTTAAGTTCGAGATGTGGCCAAGACACTGAATCTATCCAAAACTTTCGTACAAGATGCGAAAAAACGCGAAGGACTACACACCTACAAAGTCGAAGAGGCGCCTTATCGCGATGAACGGCAGAATACGGAAGCTCTACACCCAGATGTTGACGAAACCACATTGCCTCGTTATGGATCATGAGACGTATGTAAAAGCAGACTTTCGACAGCTTCCAGGGATCCAGTTTTTCACTGCTCATCATAAATTCGATGTCCCTGAGGACGTTAGAAGGCAGAAGATATCAAAGTTTGCCGAAAAATATATGATTTGGCAAGCAATTTGCTCGTGTGGAAAGCGGACCACCCCATTCGTGACAACTGGAACGGTCAATGGACAGGTGTACCTAAAGGAATGCCTCAAAAAGCGTCTACTACCTCTTCTGATGTCACACGATGGCCCCAAGATTTTCTGGCCGGATTTAGCCTCGTTCCATTACTCGAAAGTGGTTTTGGATTGATACTAGGCTAAGGAGGTCAATTTCGTGCCAAAGCATCTCAACCCTCCCAAAGCACCGGAACTGCGGCCAATTGAAAAGTACTGGGCCATCATGAAGCAGGCACTTCGGAAGCATGCTAAGGAAGTGAAATCGGAGGAAGATATGAAGAAAAAATGGATTGCCATGCAAAAAAAAAGTAGTTCCAAATGTTGTACAGGACTTTATGAGTAGTTTAAAAACGAAGGTTCGTGCATTTGGATATAGAGATGAAATTGAATAAAACAAACAAAATATTCATAAGATTTTTTTTTAATCCCTGAAACTTTGAAGATGATTGATTGAACAGGTGAAATTTGCTGAATATTTGTGTGTGTCGCAATTTGATTCCGTACACCCTTTAGTCAAGCGATATCTAAAAATTCTGGATGTAACACCCTTTTTAGCGCGGTATATGTAAATGAATCAACTCTCCCTGGATCTCATTGATCTTAAACTATAAAATCAACCCTGTAAAGCATACCGCATATTCGATAACTCGGCCATCAGTTTCATCTTCAATCACTTATTGAAGCAGTGGCCTTCTGATAGGATTACTGCACGGTTTACACGGAACTGGACAACGGCGTGGAAGAACATCCACCACATACCACTGACATCTGATGATAAGTTCATATTTTTTCTTCTGGTTAATGGAAAATTGAACTTCCTGCTATTTCGACAAGAAACAAGAGACAACCTATACTGTCAACCATGTGGGAAAACGGAAACTGTAAAGCATAAATTTTCAGAATGTCCCATAGTAAATAACCTGTAGCGGGCAACCGGTCGGAACATTCTTGTTTCAGCTCAGCTAAACAAAATAAATTTTAAAAATTTACGCTCTGCTATGATAAATTGTGATAGAAGATTAAAAAGAAAGTTACTTAAAATATTTATTAGATACATAATGTACAATTTAGAAGTTGCTGAACAACTTAGAAGTAATGAATCACTTATTAGTTACATGACGACGTGTTCGTAAAACGGCAAATAAAGCATTTAAAAAAAAAACTATGTTTAATTTATGAAATCAGCATAGGAATCCCTCCGAGAACAATCGTATTGTTGCTGACCTGCATCTGAAATATCTATAAATACAATGGAAAACCGAAAATTTAATTGAATCCTTCTCTGATTTTTTTATTCCAGCCCTCCAAATCAGTGTGCATCGGTTTGACAACGAGTCCGACGCTCTTCAGCTTCACCTTTACTGGGGTACTTCTACGGATGAAGCGGGCGATACACTATATGTGGTGAAGGTTCATCACATATTTTCGGACAAATGCACCATGGAGCACACCAAGTTCGAAAATCAACACGATATAGCCTGCGCTCCAATAGTGACGGAAACGGTAAGGTTCAATTCAATTTAAAATAACTCGTTTGCCGTGAAAGGCACGCAAGCATAATCATTGCTTCCATGTTCGTATATTTTGAATCTAGATTTTAATCAGCATTACCACGTCAATTGAAATATCAATCATGACTATACTTAGCAGGTGACTGGTTGAGACTCAAATGTATGAAGAACTGACATAGATAACTATTCAAGAAAAATGTTTCAACTTAATGCTCTGCGAATTTCTTGGGAACTCTGCTGAAATCATGCTATTATAGAAAGTTACATTCTCGAAAATGCACATGTTGTGGACTGAATTTGGAATTACGTCTTCTTATATTATAACAAAAATCCAATATCGGTGGAGTTACAGTGAACATTGTCTAATCGGAATGAAATTTATTTACAATATTAGTAAATGGAGAGGTTTTTTTTATTTTATTTTTTTAGAAAAGTTCTCATTCGGAACAATTTTAGAAAGCTATGTTTTCATTCTGAATGTACATCAGTGGTGTCAATGAAATAATTAAGGGGAAGAACCGATTACTCTATATAAGGAATATAGATTTTATAAATGGGAAAATTTTCAAGAAAACTGAACATGAATACTGAAATTTAAAACTATTATTAATACATATTCAACTTGCATGGTCATGGTTTCACGTCAGTTCTTGTACATCTGAGCTCCAGATCGAAACTAATTCGTGTTTTTACCCGTGTTAAATTGGATTTTTTGTGGCGTTTAACTTATTATTGTACCGTTCGTCCCTGCGGAATGAAGTTTTTTGCTTTCGTGCGATTCCTAGTCGCGTAAATAATTTGGTTTTTAATTCGTACGTACTATGTCATTCTGCCTCATCGCGTTTCGGTCGCATCCCTACCAACCCATTTCCTGCTGTTGAATAACCAGCCTACTATCTGTCATTCCCATCGAACAAAACCCGTCCCGTCGTGCTGTTGCTAACGAAGGTAATAGCTATGTGTGTGCATGTGCATACACAAATGTTGTTTCCTAAAACAACTACGATGAACGGAGGAAAAAAATGCACTGTGAAACAATCACTGGCATTGAATTCGTTTCTTGCCGTGGATATTGTAGTTGCATGTTTCATATAGTCTGTGCGAATTTGCTTTTTTGGGATATTTCACACCACAATGAAATATCTGGCTCTAGAAGTGTGACAAGTGGGCCGAGCTATTTGAGAATTCATCTCCGTTTGATTACTAAAGTGACCGACGAAAAATCACCACTCCTGTCTCTCACTAAGGCAATAGACAATCTGCACACTGAAATAAAACAGTTGTCGCATAAGCACGGGCCTTGCATTCAGCCACCATCGGTTAAGAACAAAAAGTAACCAAATGCCACAATGTAAAGTCTGTTCCAGTCTGCGCTAAGCCAGCGAACAGATTTAAACTCTTCCTGTCTCGCATATGACCGGATTTTACCAACGAGGATATTTCGACAATGGTGAGAGTGACAAAGAAAAACCGACACCAGCAACATTACCTTTGTTTTTTTTTCGAAGTCGAACACACTGGATCCATCGACATAGCCGGAAGGAAATATGTTCCGTGAGTTTGAAGGCTACCCTGCACCTTTTTTTTCGGAAACCGCCACCTGCTTATTTGACGCCAACGTCTAGTACACCGCCTCACAGTGTGGCAGCGAACCCAGTAGCGTGGCCAAAACCTCAAACACCGCGTGTATGCTTGCTAAAGTTTTGCAGTCTTGGAGAAAGTTGTTCAGTTGAAAAAGCGCCATCTTTTGAGGTTTTTGATTAGTTCCTATTTCCTCCGCATAGGGGGCGCTCGAAGTTATCTTTTAAACATGGCTCGCTATAAGGATGTTTTTTCTGACAAAGTTGTTTATTAGATTATGCTGAGAAATTTTGTTGAAGACGATAAAGACCTATCTCACACAGAATCTTAATATTGACCAATTTTTAAAAAATAGCACCAAAAGTCTTTTAAATAAAGGTTATGGATGATGCGACGTAGGCAAAAGCAGACTTCCGGCAGCTTCCGGGACACCGGGTTTTCACTGCTCATCATAAATTCGATGTCACTGAGGACGTTTTTATGCAGAAGATGTCAAAGTTTGCCAAAAAATATATGGTTTGGCAAGCAATTTGATCGCGTGGAAAGCGGAGCACTCCCTTCGTGATAACTAGAACGGTCAATGGGCAGGTGTACATATCTAAAGGAATGCCTCCAAAAGCGTCTACTTCCTCTTCTGAGGTCACACGATGATCCTACGATTTTCTGGCCGGAATTAGCCTCGTGCCATTACTCGAAAGAGTTTTTGGAGTGGTACAAGGCAAAGGAGGTCAATTTCGTGCCGAAGCATCGCACCGGAACTGCGACCAATTGAAAAGTACTGGGCCATCATGAAGCAGACACTTCGGAGGCATCCTGAGGAAGTGAAATCGGAAGAAGACATGAAGAAAGGACCTTATGAGTAGCGTAAAGAAGAAGGTTCGTGCATTTGGATATGGAAATTAAAATGAATAAAACAAACATGGGAAATTATTCATAACATGTTTTATTTCACTCCCTGAAAGCTTGAAGATGATTGGTTGAACGGGCGAATTTTGCCGAATATTTATGTGTGTCGCAATTTGATTCCGTACACCCTTTATCATACATGAACATAAATATATTTACAATAATGTTGTAAAATGGATGTGTTTGGAAATAACAATTACTTTGGATAAAGCAACAGGGAGCAGCCAAATTTTTGGGAGCTTAGTGTAAACGTGGTTGGATATTTGAAAGCATGTAGTTTAACAGGGAACAGCAGGGCTGTTTGTAAAATATCATTTTAATATATTCAGATTTATTTCTTGCATCCTGGCTATATTTTTGAAACCGTGTTAGCAGCAGAACCAGTGTGCGTTGTGTAATAGCATGAAATCCCACAATTAAACCCTTTAAATAGGCAACTCATCGGTATGTGACATGGCACGAAGTTAACAGGTGGTTTTGCTCACAAAAGTAAAAAGACTAAAATATCTCAAATTTTTTTTTTACTTATTTATTTTCCGTCGGCCTATTTCCTCACATGGTGACAATCACCGACGCCGGGGAGACGACTCCACCACCTGAACCCTACCTAACGACTCATGACTATGAGCCGGGACCAACGGCTTTACTTCCCTTCCGAAGGAAGACCACCGACGTCGACTGGGATTGAACCCAGACCCACTGGGGTGCCAGTAGCAGTCACGCTCACCACTACACCACCTACGCCGGCATCTCAAATTTTGATTAACTTTACTTTACCGTGAGATTCCCCGCTGCCAGAATTACTCAACCCAAAAAATTAAATAATCCGTGGGTTGAACGTTATGTTTTTAAAGTGTATAGTTGAA
>JASCZW010012913.1:0-27089 GCA_034211315.2 Aedes japonicus
CATCATGTTGAATGTGGATAAAACGCGGTTTTCTCTTAAAACATTATTTTTTGAGAGGTAAAACGGCGAAACAAACAAAAGTTGGATAAGTAATATGGGGCAAATGCTCCGTCAGATTACACTGTTCAATATTGGTTTCGAGATTTTCGTGGTGGCCGCAACTCCACTACTGATCAAGTCCGCAGCGGCAGGTCCTCCGATGCGGTTACAATGGAAAATGTCAATAAAGTTCATGAAATGGTTTTTGCTGACCTGATAGTGAAGATGCGTGAGCTAGCAGATGACACATATATTAGTAGCGAGCGCACACGCCACTTTTTGAGTGAGATTCTGCATATGAAAAGGCTATCCTGCCGCTGAGTGCCACGCATGCTCACATTGCTCACTCCTGACCAAAAACATGAACGCGAGAGCATTTCGAAACAGTGTTTAAACTTGCTGATGCGGAATCGGGTGAATTGTTGCTGTTGATGAAACCTGGATCCACTATTACACACCAGCAAACAGAATGAGTGCCCGGCAACGGACTGAAACCGGCACGAGTGCTCCGAAGCGGCCGCGTTAGGCTTGAAGGGTCGGAAAGATTTTGGCGTCGTTGTCTGGGATTGTCATGGCCAACCCGTTAACAACTTGACAGCTCCAGAGAAAAGTCAATGTACCCCGATAATCATGGCTCACTGGTTCTGTCAAATCGAATGAATCCTAGAACAAATTATCAATTGAACGTATTAACATCGGCTGTTATTTTCAAAGCTGTGCAGCACACATTCGTACTTGATGAATACAATGCTGGCAATATGTTGAAATTTTTCCTAAATGTTTAATGGTGAGTATGTTTACTCTTCTTACACTGAAAGATAATTTTAGTTTATTTTACAAAATCGAAGGTAATACTCACAAATCCATTCGTTGTTTTCTGCAATGAAACTGATTTATTCTTTTTATGAAGATTTCGTAATTAATGGCACACGCGCAACTGTCAAAAGCACGAAGCTTTTGTTGACACAGAAAGGTCATTCGTACATTGCACGAAGACAATACAAAGGGCTTCAAATATTTGGTCTGAAATTGAAAAGAAACCTCTCTCTGGTGGTTGCATGAAGGACTGACAGATCTACTTTATCGACTTAAAATGTAAAAAACCAAAAAAGCGCCACCACCTAGAATTCTCCAGCGTTTTTTTTAATGTTTCTGACATGTGGTTCAAACCTGCATATTTGGAAAGTACTGATTCTGAATCCACGGTTGATCTCACTAGGCCACGCTGACTTATGAGAAGATAATTGATTAATGAGCATCAAGTTATAGCTCTCAGCAGCGCTTTAGTTTCTATTTTGGGTTAAATAAATTATTCCCGCCCATACCAGCAGAAACACCATCAAGCATGAGTACGGTATGAAAGAGAAACAGCGATTGGCTAGTCATCACGAAGTTCATTTCGTGCATTTTACAAAAAGGTGTAATGATAGCATTTCATCAGATAAAAAGTATTATGAATGTTTCATACAATGTACGAGGCATTTGTGCTATGTACAAAATCCATGTTTACGCAACGCGTGAAAGCTACTATACGAAAATAAATTTTCAGTGTACAAATAGACTTAGAGTACTAGCAAAAGATGTTTTTCAGTCCTTTGATTATTGAGGTTTTCAGCCCTGGGCTGGTTCATCTTCCGTCGTAGTCACTCAAATACCTTTTTGGGTATTTTCGTAACCTGTCCGAGGGTGAAATTCAAACTCGTGACTTTAGCGTGAGATGTTTATCCGTACGCCTGAGTCGCCCCTACTAGCAAAAGATTGTGATTTTTTGCAAAAGTTGTGTTGCGTAAGCAAAAGATTGTGTTAAAACACTCCGACATTGTCAGTACTTGAAAAATATCAAACAGTAGCAAGACGTGATAAATGGCAGCCTTCTTCACTTTTCGATGGCGCACTATACTTTTTAATATGTGACGCTCAGAATCCTTTAGCACAATGCAAAGCCACCGGGCTTGCTCTTGTTTCTATTCTGCAATGTTCTATTCTGCATTTTTTACCTTCTGCTTCCCCCTTCTCTCTCTCTCTCTCTCTCTCTCTCACTTTTTCTCCCCCCCCCCCTCGCTCTGTATCGCTCTTTCTCTACACGACCCCAAATTGAACTCGAAACTCAATATGAGAGGCCACTTTACTCAGTCGCATGGTAATTGCGACTAAATTTCGTAAAAAGTGTAGTTATGCAGTCTATGAGTGACTCCACTTTTTCGAAACTGAGTAAAGTGGTCTCTCATATTGAGTTCAATTTCAGGCCGTGTATCTCTCTCTCTTTCTATCTTTCTCTCTCTTACTGTTTCACTTTCCCTCATTCCCATTCTCAAGTTATGACGATTTATATTCGATACACATTCGAATATTACGCCTCAATAAAAATTTGTTCTTGCACTGTTTTGAACATCCATACAGAACAAAACGAAATCACGCATTTCAAAGCTAAAAAAAGGGCAGCATCGAGAATGGATGGCCCTTTTGTTTATGTTCGGTTGAAACATCTACAATCACGGCACACTCTTCGTGAACTACCTCGAAAAGAATAAAACCATCAACAGCAATCCGAGTAGGACCGAATAACTTGATGGGAATACCTGAGAGGTACTATTTTGGTATTGTCTTACCTCAATTTGGCATTCGTATAACATTGTGGGAAAAATGTTATGGTATTATCCTCAGATTTTTTATCTCTTAATCTGAGCTCTTGTATACCACGGCCACCCGCCTAGAATTATTTCAAGTTTTGTTATTCAGTTACGCTGTTTTTATAACAGCCGTTGTTAGAATTTAGATCGCGGATGTTGTTAAAATAACTGAAATTCTAACAACAGATCCGCCAGAGGTAACAAAATTATAACAAACTATGATATACATACATCATTAACAAAACAAACTTTGTAACAGTTTTGTTATTATGTATCAAAATTATATCAGCTAGTGTTAGAATCAATTTATTTCTTTACGCAGCTTGTTATAAGTATGTTTTACAATTTCCAGATAAAAATGTTTTAAACAAATTTATATCATAATCAGTTAGTCGTAACAAGGTCGGGTAGGTATCCAAAATAAAAAGTTTTGTTATCCGAGAGATATTTTGCTTGCAATTCTTAGGAATTTTACCTCTTAATCTGAGCGCTTGAATACCAAGGCCAGTTATCAAGATCAAAATTTGGTATTCATAAGTTGTTGCGTCCTGCTCGGGAAGTATTGGAGCAGTTGAAGCTCGAAATCGACGCCGCGGAGGAGTATTTTGCAGATCTTCCGGAAAATTAATTTTCGCACGGGATCATGAAGTTGGAAAATCGCTGGAATAAGTGAATCGAGCTAAAAGGGGACTAAACTCATGTGACCTTTATTTTCATGGACTTCAATTTATTTAATGGACTTAATAATTTGTTGTACACTGATGATGATGACCCAGCATTGCATTTTTCACAAAATGTTCAATAGTATATTTTTAGTAGTGTATCGAAAGCGCATCCTCGTGTATCTAAAGGGATTTTCAAAGTTTCTCTCGAATTTTACATATTCTGGTATCTTGCTGAATAGAGGATTGATTTTTCAAAAATATTAAAAAATGATCTGGAAGCTTCTTCAAAATAATGTACAAATAAGATAACTTACGATAGCGATGTTCATTTTTTACGTAACATTGTACGCGATCAAGTCCTTATCTTTTCAAAGTTTTCTGAGCACAAATCTCAAATATTATTAGGACTTCAGGCGTGAAATTTTCAAGAACCGTTAGCTCTACTGGAGCATCCATTGGTTAGCAATTTGATCGTTGTTTGTTATTTTCAGTCTCAAAAATCGTGAAGTGATAATTAACTCAACCTATAAGTCATATGGAAAAAGGACTCCTATGATTTATAAGTTGGGTTAGTTATCACTTAATTGAATGATTCTTTCTAGGTAAGATTAGTTCTGACTAGGTAAGGATGATTGATATACTTTTAAATTGAGAATGTGGATAGTTTTTGAATCCCAAGCCGGAGAGTAATATGAAAAGTAAGAATTTAAAATTTTGACGACAATTTAATTGTTTTTTTTTTATTAATCTTATTTGAGGAAAACATCATAACTTGGGTCCTCTCTTAGCTCAGTCGGTTAAGGCGCAGCTACAAAGCAATACCATGCTGGAGGTGACTGGGTTCGATTCCCGGTCTGTTCGAGGAATTTTTCGATAAGGAAAAGTTCTCAACCACCTGAGCATAGAGTATGATTTTACTTGCGACACAACCATACTAATGCAATAATGGTACCTGGCATCGAAGGCTCTCAATCAACGAGATTTTGCAGCTTTTATGTTAATAAATAACTCATTTACTAAATCATTGTTTACACAGAATAGCGAGAAGCTTCTTTAATTGCACACGAAAGAAGGGACGATCTTATTGACAGTATCTTCATACTTGCAAAAGTACGGGCGTACTTTAGGCTTTACCGACAAACTTGAAGATTTCAGTACTATTTTAATCCTTCCTATTGTCCTATTCCACGAACACTCCAGCTCTTCGGTCAGCAACAATAGAACCCGATTGCTGTCAAAATTTTGACAATTTCATTTCAGGATCAATCAAATGAAGACTTTATGTAATAGATGTGTATGCTGCTAGTGCTTTTTTCTTATACATCTTCTCTCGAATACATAATTATATGAATACTTCATGCTAATACTGGGACTGAGAGGGACCACCTGGGCACCCAATTAGGGAAAGTGAGAATGCCAAATCCCCATTGCTAACAGTTTGGGAATAGAGGGCGGGCACTTCTTTCCGACCATTTGGGCGGTTAGTCTTTGAGTTAGTAGAACGCTTTTTTGACCAATTCTTCAATCTTGAAGATTCTTGAGATCACTGTGGATACGTAAAAGTTTTTGGCCCTGTATATAATAGCAGGATGAGGACAATCAGTGGTAACTACAGCTTGCTCAAGTCAAAGAGGGACGAGAGTGTATTGCTGTTTTGTTTAAGTTTCCGTGCTACAATGAACAATGCTACGTATAATACAGGGTGTCTAACAATAGGTGTCACTAAAACAAAATGGGATTACAGCAAAATAAATCAACCAAATCATAGCATTTATTTTTCATTTGAAAGATGCTTGTTATAGAAATAAACCATATTAATTTAGTTTCAAAACAATTAATTTAAAAGAACCTCTCGCCCTTTTCCTTGATAAATTTGCGCAAACACCTTTGTAAACCCATCGCAGCTGGCAAGGACGATTTTTTGAGGAATTTGGTCCCAAATATTAACCAAATGTTTCTTGAATCGATCTAAAGTAAGCCCTTTCGTAGGGCCAATAAGTTGAAGCATATAACCCCAAACAAAGTAGTCAAGTGGGTTGAGATCGAGTGAAAATGCAAGCCATTCTTCGCTTGTGATAAAATCGGGCACACGCTTGTGGCTTCTTTGCCTTGTAAGCTTCAGCTGAGTCCTGTTGGAAACAATATGGTGTATTCTCATACAGCGTTGAATCATAATTAAGCAGATGGTTCTTCAAAACCTGCTCGATGTAATATTCAGTGTTGATTTTTAGTTAGGTTCTATGAAAAGAAGAAGAGGTTTTCCTTTTCGTGAAACGGCGCCCTACACCATCATTTCGATACATTCTGATAGCGTTCTAAAGCTAGTTTATCTCTCGGAATATTGGAAAGACTTTTAACAAAAGTCTTTCCAATATTCCGAGAGATAAACTAGAGAGATACACTAGTATAACATACACACGCCATTTTGTTGATTATGACTGCCATGAAGGAGGAAGAGCTTTTCATCCGACAGTAAAATCTCGAAGTCACCGTGCCGAACCAAAAGATTTCTGCTTCTTTGGACCCTGGTTTGCTTTTGACGCTACGTCAACCCGTGAACCCGTTGTTTCTTGCGCGGCTTACATACCAGATCATGTCTGAGGAGCCTGTTCATCCAAGCAGGGCACATTTAAAATTGAATATCTGACACGGTCTAAGCTTTTGCAAATGTAATTTTAAAACTTGCTCCCGTATGGCTTCTATGGTAGCTGATAAATATAAACAAATGGAATCGCTTATTAATATGCAGCGATAAACTGTCAAAAAAATACACTCAAAACGGGTTTAATCAATTCCGCTGATAAAATTACCCAGCTGAAATAAACCAAGACTGAAAAAAGGTTACACCTATTGTGCGGCAAACTGTAGAAACTTAGTTGGACGATCCTCCGTAACAAAATAGCAATGGGATGAATCTACATCGTGCAGGAGTTGCTGCGGTCACATTTCTTAGGTAGGAATCACCTAACTAAGGATTGTCAACCGAAGTTTTCATGCATGATGTGTAGACATGGGAAGGCAATTAACAAAAACTCATTTTCACTGTGATAAGTTTTTGTGAGATGTTAATGTGTCAAGTTTCTGCACTTGGCAAAGACGTTCAGACAGCCACAATTCTTCTCATTATTTGTAGAACAGCTTGAACAAAATAATTGATTTCCGTAAAAAAATCATAATACCTACATCTGAAATTCTGTGAAAACCATTCCAATAAAACTTCCAACGCTCTGTTGGCACATCTTACATAGATTGAGAAATCCTGGTCTGGCAGTACCATATGTTTCACCCTGGCGTGGAATCATGGGCACCTCGCGGTCGGACACCGGGCTAGTGCGTTTTAAAATTTTCCCCTCATTTTAAACCAACCAGGGAAATGTGAGTTTTTGCAATTCAATCGCGTAGGAGATACTAGGGCTTTTTATCAATTCACGGAGGGTAGAACATATTCGCTTAACAGGGATCGTTACCACTTATAACTTCACGTTTTTGGAACTGAAAGTTATCGATTACAATGCAGTAGTTTCGACAAATTTACTGGTTCAACCAATCGGTGCTGATTTAGGTAAGCAAATTTCCTAAGGCCATGCTCCTTTAACCTTTAGGTATATCGACATGCCGGCAGTTATTTTCCGGTAGGGTAAAAGTGAATTTGCATGGATGGCTCAATAGCAAATGCAGTGCGGTATGATGCATCCCACTACCGTGGTGAGCAGGGAGCATGGGTTGAAATCCAGTGCAAATAGTTTAACATTATTACTTTTATCCGAATCCAGTTTTTCCTGTTCCCTTCTGGGTGGTCGCACACACACACACACAGAGTAAGTGGGTTTTATTTCTCGCTACTTTCTGGGCTCCTCATTTGGCAATGCCCGGATTGTCGGTCTGTCGGCATTTCTACTGTGGTGATGGCAGCCATGCTCGTGTTTGCTTACAATTCACGTACGAGTGAAATATTTGCATTACATTTATGTGAAATGATGCTTCAATATTTATTGCATTTTCGGATCTTTGTTGCAAAAGCCAGTGCTGTAAACATTGGAAATCCATTCAGTGGGGAGTGGAAAAGTGTTCACGACGCTTGCCGATAGATTTACCGAGCCGATGAATGATGATGGCAAACATTGATCGCGGGTTATTGCACACGTGGAAAATGCTCATTGTACAACAACGTACACGGAACGTGTGTACAAATGTTTTAATGGTGGATTTTTTTTCATCGCTCATAGGGAACAATTGCATAATGGTAGATTGCCTGACCGATGATCGGAAAACCAAGCCCATTGAAGTTGATTGTAGTTGTTTGAAAATGCAACACTTCAGTTTTTCGGGAACAACTGATGAAGTGTAGCCGCCCTGACGGATGGAATGGTTTTGTACTAAGTGAATGAGGGTCATCACGTAATCAATTGGTAGTTGGATTTGTGGATCAATGGATTTCTGTTTTCGGCATTTTAAGTAGTTAAGTTGGAGATAAACGATGCAGTTTGGCTAATTATGTTTTCTATCGTTTACTAGTATAAATCGTTTAGCGTTGTTTCGCCGTGGCGGACGAAAACATGCGTGTAGGCATGTTTTTGAGTTCTTTCTTCGTTTTATTTATCAGTTTCGCGACAAAATTTTTGGAGTAGATCTTCAGATCAGGTTGGAAATCCAGAAATTCTCGATGGGACGCAGCTGGGGGACTTTTGGCGGGTTTGCCGACTTTGGTACCACATACACGGTGTTCAATAAGTTCGAATACAAGTTTTCATCATTGCGTAGGTATGCGCCATGTACATATTCTGCATTGGTATTGGTGTCAGCTTTAGCTTCATTCATACGCTACCGAATGTGCGCGGTGTTGACATTCTGTTAGTTGTTGTTCGTTTGTTACGCGCGATGAAAGAGTATCGGGACTTCGTAATTAAGCGTTTTTTGAACGGTGAGCGACCCGGCGATATATTCCGGCTGCTGAAATCGCATGGGGTCAAGCGGAACTTTGTCTACACGACCATCAGGCGATACCGGGAGACGTCCTCGACCAATGACCTGTGCGAGATCCGGTCGGCCGCGTTCAGCGAGGACGCCACGGGTCATCAAGATCGTGAGGGAGCGAATTTGGCGCAAAAAGAACCGCTCAATCCGGAAAACGGCTGCAGATCTCAACGTTTCCATTGGAACCGCTCACACCATACTCACCAAGGACCTTGGTTTCAGGCCTCACAAAAACGTAAGGTCCATGGCGTTTCGGAGGCTACCAGCAAAAAGCGGTTGGATCGAGCTAAGAGGATCCTCTCTCGGCACGCTGGTCAGAGTTTGTTTTTTCGGACGAGAAACCGTTCGTGCTGCAGCAGCCGCACAATGTGCAAAATGACCGGCGTGGGCGCCATCGAGGGACAGCATTCCTGAATCCAATATAAACATCCCTCGGTTCCAGAGTGCCGCGTCGGTGATGGTTTGGGGGCAGTATGCAAACGTGTAAGCTACCCTTGGTGTTTATTGAAAAACGTCAAAATCAACGCGGGCGTACTACAAAACTGAGGTTTTGGAAAAGGTTGTTGCCCCCAGTCTCCGAAGCCTCTACGGCGATGAGCACTACGTGTTCCAGCAGGACGGTGCACCAGCCCATACGGCAAATGTGGTTCAAGCCTGGTGTCGGGACAATTTAACCGACTTTCTGGACAAAACTTTGTGGCCTCCCAGCTCCCCGAACTTGAATCCTCTCGACTTTTTTGTTTGGTCCCATATGATGGCGAAGCTGAACGAATACAAGGTCAGCACTTTGGATCATTTCAAGACGGTAATTCTCAAAATCTGGGACGAAATGCCCATGCAGTCCGTGCGTGCCGCCTGCGACGCGTTCGAGAAACGTTTGAAGCTCGTTAAGGAGTACAAAGGGGGGTCATTCCAAGAGAAATGTTGTAAACGTTCCTTGTAAACATAGCTTTCAATAACATAAATCCAAAAAATAAAAAAACATGTTTTCATTTTTTTAACAAATTTTGAAAGTGTATCCGAACTTATTGAACACCGTGTAGATATTCAGCAGCTCCATCTCCTCCAACGATCGCTTCGAGTAGCGCTCCGATGATTGATCCGGCCAGAACACCGCGTCTTTGCCCTTATGGTATTTCTTGATGAACGACGCAACTTCCGGCAGGCATTTCGTACTATAAATTTCCCTGTTCACGGACAGTCCGGAGCTATGACATCCCCTTCTTGGGGAACTTGGTGTGTGAAATGAACTTCACCTCGGAGCTCACTTCCTTCGTGCGGGAAGTAAAATACGAAGTGCACTGCCAGTCATTGCCATCTAGGGTGAGATAGGTCTCGTCGACCATCACCACCGCCACGCCGCGATTCGCCGAGAAAATCGAGTTGACCATCGTATTCAGCCGCTGCCGCTGCGTCATTGCCTGCAGCTCCGAAACCAGTGGACACGACTTCCACTTCCTGACATGTATGTTCATGAACGCCAGGTACTTTTTCACTGTTTGGCCGGTTGAACCGACCTCCCGGCCAAGCGCACGCAGCGATGTAGCCACTCCGTCGGCCGTCCGGAACCGGGCTTTCTTTCGATGCTCTGATTGTTGTCTAAAATAGTGCCAAGATGTTGCAGATACCGAAACGGGCGTATCCGGCGTCCACAAAAAGCCGCATGATGTCCGTTTTCGACACGGCGGGGTGACGTTCTTCGAACGCGCACACTTCTGAACGGAGTTGCTTCACTGTTTTTGCCATCACGGTTAGAGTTCGACTGATAGAGCCTCAATTTTATCTGCTGACTCATGAGTTACTATGATTGATGCTGCATGGGTATTTTTGTCAGTGCGGGTGATCGTAAGCCCATGAAAAATCGGCATTTTTTTTTCCTATTTTTAGGCAAACGTTAAGCCCATTCGATTGATTCGTGTGTTACTAGCCTGCGAGTCTATCACACTAGATTCGAAATGGGCAGACAAGTGTTCGGGATCACTGGATGGTTCCTGTTCTACACATCTTGGATAATGTGTTCAAAAGAATATTTCGAGCACCTCATCATCATTGTTATTAAATTTACCAGCGTCATCTTCTATACTTTAATTTAGCAAGAATTTTATTAGGTCTGCTAGTTTCATTTACACTTGAAACATTTGGGCAAAGGTATTTCCAGCCCTGTCATTTGGACTTTAGAGCCTTTTTATAAGCCTTTCGGGCTATTTTGAATCCTAGTTGATTTTATTGTTCGTAATGGACAGGCTTCTTAATAGGACTCCATAATGTAAGATTTAGTTATTTCAATAACATCGTATTCTGGAGGGTGATAGTGATAAAATTTAAATGCAAGGATGTCTGAGTAATTGTTTCAGTCAGTATTTTTAGGGTTCCTGAAACGGGGTACTTGCATACATCCATTTGAATGATCGAAAAATATGAACCAGTGATCGGTCAAAGATTCTTCTTCAAAGACTCTCCGGTTATTAAGTTCATGTGTAAACCTATTTGTGCCGAGATTTATATCAAGTATCTCTTCTCTGTTTAATTTAAAAAAAGTTGGTGTGTTACCTATGTTCAAAATATATAAATTTGTAGAACATGAATACGTTGGTTTCAAGCCTCTCGGATTTATATCCGAGCTACCCCAAATAATATGTTATTTCTATCACAATGAAAAACATTTTTTAATCCTCTGTAGATGAAGCCTGATCATGTGGAAGGTAAGCTGAGCAGTAGATATATTGTCTATCCGTATTATCAACATTTTTATTTATTATAACCACACAAATATCCCTATTGGCTAAGTTCAGCACTATTCAAAAGTAAACATACACGTGGATTCATCCCTTCTATACTAAAAGCTACGAAATAAGGATTAACTAAATTTCCAACATAGAATTTGCATCTGTCAATTGCAATTGTCTTTGATTAAAAGTAATATAGTCTTATCTGTGTTTATTTCATGACTTAAAAGACATTGTTTTAGTATAATTTTTTGTTCATTTTATAGCAAATTGATCAAAGCAGGGGTTTTAAAATTATTCCATGAAGAACAAACAGAAAAACTTAACAATCCCAACTGGAAGTAAAGTTAAGGAAATAAGAAGTTTTTTAAAGTTACATGTCCGTTTGTGTAACAGTGCCGTTTAAATAAAATACTTTTAACTGATAAATCCATACCTTGAACGAGTATACTGCTGCAACTATATCGTTTTTCATGAATTTTTGTTATACGAGATTCAACGAGATTCCCAAGTATTGTATAGTAATTTTTAAATATTTTCCTAATTTTCCTAGTTATCTAATTGCTATTATTTCATATTATAACATCCCACTATGGTACGAATGGACAAATTAACTCGAAAACCATTAACTTTAGACAGATGATGTATTCGGGATATATAATTTTAATAATAAGAGCTATCTTTTGGTTTGAGTGGTCCTTTTATGTCCATAATAAATATTACAACTTTTTATTCTTTTGATTTAGATGATTTTTTGCTTCTACAAAATTGTAGATATTTTAATTTAATGAAACTTTGATGAAAATATTTAACTTCTATCTCATCTACGTATCGTTTTAAAACAGATTTTCTGATTTTCCTTAGGGTAGGATTTAAAAAAAACAGTGTTTTGCTGTAACTTTTTTATTTTAATTTGAATTTTAAAACTTTGCAGATATGACTTTTAGGGTATAAAACGACGCACATTTTGAAGATACAAGATAGTTGACGTGAACTGAAAGTAAAAATTTCCATCTGCAAGATCTATGCAAAGTTGTTTGTCCCCTTAAGAAAAAAAAAACCTTGTTTTAAAATTGGTAGTTTTGCATTTTTTTCTGCATAATTTTCGATCAGCCGCATCAACATTTATCACCAAAGACCGTAACAACGCAAGTTTTTTATGAAAATGTTTATATTTTTATATTAATCCATCTTCGTTAATTTATTAACATTCATATCACAGACAAACAGACATAATACATCGATCCTTTTGCACTACAAATCATCGTCACTAACCTGCACCATCTGTTGAGCACACTGTGATGGATGACTAAGCTGAAAAGATGGCAGTAGTGTGTTAACGTACGAAAATCGGCTATACGTACTACCTGTGGCGATATTACCCACTAAGAATGTAAGTAAACAAATGTAAATAAACACAGACCAACAGAGATAACACTTGAAGTTTCTTTCGTCAATTACCCAATAAACAATCAATTCAAATAGATCCTTTCAAAATATTTTTTCAATTCAAATGCATCCTTTCAAAATATTTGCTATGCTTTAGTCAGGTTCACATCGTTGTGAGTTTCTGCCCACCTAACTCACTTTATGTATTTGAAAAGATACGGAGGATTTTTTACGTTGTTTTTTAAGAAAGGATCATATACCACTAATTAAAAAAAAATCTTTATCCAAAAAAATTAATTGTTAAACTTACATTGTTTATGATCCTTCTGTTCCATTTCGTTGAAATAAGTAATCATTTATGGACCCAGTAAGAAACAAAAGTTAACGAAGAATTCAAAATTTTGGTCCTTTTTATTAATTGTTATGTGTTTATATTGGATTGCGTTTTTTTGGATATTTGAAATTTATTTCGCATTTTTTTTGCTTAAATTTTCTTTGCTATAGTGCTAGGATGCCAGGTGATCAACTTTTCTTTCATTATATCACGTTGAAAATTCTGCCACTTCAGACTTTTAATCATCTATCACCGCAGCGGAAAAGGCAAATAGCTGCATTTCATTGTTATATGTACATTATTTAGTGTTTCTTTACAACATCGTATTAGTTACATCATATCATGACTTTAACATTTCAGTTTACATTCATTGACTAATGGTTGAGCTGTATAGAGTTATATAGCTACATCTTATTATAAATTGCATATCAATATTATTTTCAATACGAAAAATAATGTTTTTTTTTTTTATCTGCTTCTAGGTTATAAGGAAATCGATTCCAGGTAGTATAGATATGTTACTGCTGTGTAAAGATTGTACTCGGAAAAAATGCGACACTTTGTTTTGGGTGTAACTTTATTATCGCGTGGGGGAAAAAATAATGAAATTTTGGGTAATACTAGTTTAGAGTATCCTGTTTATGTGTGCATTATCACAATCAGTCAAGTAGTTTTCAAGATGCATTCGAAAAGAGAAGAGCTAGGCCAGCAAATCTTGGGCGCGGTGATCGATAATCCTGGTTAGTCGCACAGATGGATCGGCAAAAGGCTTGGAATCCACCATTCCACCGTGTCCCGCGTTGTGAAGATGTTCCAGAAGACAAAGATCATTGAGCGGCGCGCTGGAAGCGGCCGAAAATCGAAAACGGAATACCCAGAGAAGGCGCGGAAGATAAGGCAGTACTTTAAGAATAACACGAACCTTTCCACCCGAAACGTGGCCAGAAAGGTCAATTCGTCGAAGTGGTCGTCCAGCAGACCATGAAGCGGGCTGGGCTACGTGTTTTTAAGGTCAGGAAGGCGCCAAACCGGACTGACAAGCAAAACACGGTGGCCAAATTGCGTGCGCGGAAGCTGTACCGTGAGTGGCTGGTCAAGCCAGGCTATCTCGTCATGAACGACGAGAGATATATCAAGGCGGACACCAAACAAATCACCGGCCTCGAGTTTTTTGTCGGTACGTCCTGCATGGAGGTTCCGGAAGAGTTCCGGAAGAGAAAGATTGACAAGTTCGCGAAGAAGTACCTATTGTGGCAGGTGATCTGCGAGTACGGACGGTACAGCAAGCCGTTCGTTACAACCGGCACCATAAACGGACAGATTTATCGAGAGGAAGGCTTGCAGAAGCGCAGGCTGCCATTCCTCTGCTCTCACCATGGTCCCACGCTGTTCTGGCCGGATCTCGCTTCGTGCCATTACGTCAAGCCTGTAATGGATTGGTACGAAGCGAAGGGCGTTAATGTGGTCCCGAAGGAGGCGAACCCGCCAAATACACCAGAACTTCATCCGATTGAACAGTTTTGGATGATAATGAAGAAGAAGTTGAAGAAAAGCGGAAAAACATTCAAAACCGATGAAGCTTTTAAGAAAAACTGGGATAAATTGTAAGGAAGATGGACAAAGCCTCGCCCAAGATCTCATGAGCAGTGTTAAGAGAAATGTACGAGCAATCAGCTTGGGGGAGGAAATTCAATAAATAAATTTTGCCAGAAAATATATCTAATATACAGTTATTTAATCCCTGAAATTTTGAGAAGTATACGATTTAACATGAATTTTTGGTGATCATTTTTGTCTGTCTTATTTTTCCGAGTCCAGTCTTTAACTACACTTCGTGAACGAAAATCTCATCAGTCTGACACAGGGGCTTCAGTACAGTTGATCCCGTCGAAATTATGTTCACAAATCGTTGGCCGGTGCCACAGAACCTCTTAAAGGCCCCACATTCTCGAGCAACTTGCTGTTGTGGGTCATGCGTAGACTAGCACCCCAGTCGAAGTACCAATTTTCGTCGTTCATCGGTCCAAATGTGGATAGCACCGCACAAAACGCGAATCTGGTTCCTTTGAAGAAGCTTCGTTCAGATGGTGTCTCCCATTAGGGCTTCCAATCCACTCGTCAAATTGCGAAACCAATTCCGTCGAGCTGGTGAGGAGTCAAAACAATCTGGTTTCACGTAGACGCACGATGACAGGTCCGCCTTTATTAGCTTGTGGAGTAGCCCGATTGCTTGCCATACCAGCACATTTCGAACAAACTTCTTGACTTGAATCAATTTCCTTGTTGCTGCGCGTTGCTTCTGTTTTGCGCTTTGTTTGTCGATTTTCTGCTTCTTGTAAGTCTTCAGGTTGTTCCGTTTCTTGATAGGTGGAATCAATCAGACGCTGGTTCCGGCTTAATTGGCCAAATTACGTATCGACATTGATTTGTTCTTCCGAATTAGAGCTACCACTTGCTGATCCAGTTTAGAGTTGGAAGAGTCGAATTTTCTACCTCTTTGATGAATTAAGCACTCGCGTGATGAATTCCAAACCGCTTTGCCAATTGTCGCACAGTTACACACTTTTCACGTAGCCAGGTGTTCAAAACCTTAATTTTCATATCTTTTTGAAAACGAATAGTTTAAACCGTGCAATCAAGTAAACAAACGAAAGATGACAGTCAAACGCACAGCATGCTATGATGAGCAGGTTACTCCAATTGCATCCTTGTTGCTGTCCAAGGAGATAACCGACTGGTTCATGTCTGATGCTTGATGACGAGTGTTTCTTCATCGGTGAACCATTTTCGGAATAGACGTATAAAAATATTACCATATTACTTTTCCTACTGTTCATCTGAACAGCTTTCAAGTTGTTCTGCACTTGATGACAGCCTAGAAAGTTACGACACCCTGAAAGATTGATGGAGCTGACATATTTAACAAGGTCATTAATTATTGACGATGTCATGGGAAGAAAAAGCTGTCCTGGGCTCTGGGATTGTTATTAATTTCAGAGGCAAATGTTTCCCCATCAAACTACAACTCACGTGGTCACTGCTTCGTTGTGATAGTTCTTGTAATTATGTTGACCCATAACTTTTAAGTGCCTGTACTATACAATACTGGTGGTGGACGAAAATCGTACCTTTTTTCTCACACAAGTTGTGCTGAATACTTGGGCGTTGATAAGTGTGTTAAATCTCTTTACGAGGGAACTCGTTTCATGTGATGAATGTTGAAAGGACGTTTGCCACTGGTTTCTTTTTTCAACGGAAAAGTAGATTAATGATGTATTTAATCGAAAGAGAGTGTTTCATAGTTTCAGTGGCGAATGAAATGTGGGAATTTGGCTTTGTGGAATATCAAAACAATTTGACACATTATCAACTGGATTGCTACTCGGTCGAGTGATATAGCTTGTTCGCCGTAAATTGCCACAGTTAAAATACTAGTGCATTAGTCAGGATATTGGGTACACATAGGTCAAGTTAAGACCAAGTTGTTCCCAGGAAAAAATCCTCAACATCGGAGAAAAAGTAATTGTTTCATGTTGCTTGAAAATCGTTTATCAAAATGATGATGGTTTCAGGATCGTTTCTCATGCCTGTCGAGTGGCCTTTCATTGCAACTGTTTAGTTCTCACAGGACGTGTTCAATTGTGAAGTGTCAAATAAATTCAAGTCATAGGTGAAAATTGTGATATAGTTCTCAAAATTTGGAGGATTTTGGAGGTTCTGCATAGAGAAATGTTCTTTTTCAACTATGATGAAAGTTCTAACTGATTTCCAACATTTTTTTATAAAATACAAGTATAAGAATACACAAACAAAAAGAAACATTAAATTTTATGGAACACATAAAGGGAATGCTAAGATTTAGCAGAAATTAATGGGATATTTCATGTAAATTGAGGTCACATAACGCCTGCATCTAGTCTATTGTATGACAGATTACAAACATTGTTGTATGGTGCATGGAAGATTGCATACAACTTCGTTGTTTACGCCTCCTTTGGGTTGAAATTAAACGAGAGGAAATTTTACGCGCTTGTTAAAATTAATTACTTTTTCTGTGTACAATTCGTCGGAAGTTTCTCATAACTGGCAACTGGTTACAAAAACAAAATTTCGAAACAACAAAGAGCTAGTTACATTTCACATTTATTTCACTTCAATCCTGACCGTTACACAACATACATACAAACTCCGTGATTATCTACATTCGACACAGGAAGAACGGAACTTCTTCCCACATTCTCTTCACTGACAAACACAAAAAAAAAAACGGAAAACGAAATAGTCATTCACTTCACGAACACGGAACGCAACCACATCACTGCGCATACCTTCCGTTTCACCTCGGCCCGTCGACTCCGACCGTTGACCGCCCCGCCTGGTGGTGTTCTTGACCGGATCATTATCATAATCAGATTCCTTGGGCGATTGATGGCATTCCTGAATGATGGTGCTGCACAAGTCTGCCCGCACCGGATATTCGACGTGAGCTGAGTCGTGAAAATGGTCCATCGCCATCGGACTGGCCCTGTCGTTCGGGATTTTATGACTTTCGAGCAAGCTGCCGGTGGCGGCGGCGGCGGCGGTGGCAGTATCTTCTAGTTCTGTTAGTTGAGTTGCAAATGAATTCACGTCCACCGATGACGGATCTGCACCATCAGTTATTCCTACGTATGCCAATAAACAGTCTCAGCACGGCCTCCAGTATCATCGTCGTCAACTTGTACTTTGGCCGCGGCGTCAGCTACGGTTGGACGGTGTCTATCATTGGGAGCCGACTCACGCTTTGACGAATTTAAATGTGCGTCATTTCTCCTGCGGCTGCCGTTGAAGCTTCTCGTTGCCCGCTCGTTATATCTGTCATCTTGACCATGGGTGGTGGAATGCGGGTCTGCCAGTGCAAAACGTGGATCGATCATAAACAGTCCTGGCTGCTGATAGACGTCCAGTGGATTCCAGTTGAATGTGGCAACGTTGGCGAAAATGTCCTCCTGATTGCGCCTCGTGCTCAAATAATTGTCTATCACGTCTTTGGAATCGTCCAACCGAGCGATGTCGTCGGCTGCTGTTGGGCTCCAGCTGCTCATCTTCCTCATTGGTATTCAAGGCACATTTTTCCTCTCGAAATCTCTCATTGCCACTATTTTCTTGCCGCCTGGTGGGGCCGGCATCATCTTCTATGTCATCCTGCTTAGAAGGCAAACTTTTTCTTTTCTAAAGCAAAGTGGCGGCTTTGGGTTTCGCCAACCACTTTCGTTCCACTATTGTCCTCATCGTCAGCTAATAAATTAATTAAATTGTCGTCATTTATCTCGACAATCCTTGCCTCCTCACGTTCGGCGGCAAATGGAAATCCTCGGCACAAGATGTCGGCGAATGCCGCAGGACAAGTGTCTTTGAGAACGTCGGCAAATCATCGAGTACGGCATCAATCAGGGGAACGTTCTCGACCAAATCCGGCCTCGATTGGGGTTGATGCTCGATTGCTGCAGCGAATTGATCGAAAATGTCCTGATGGTGGTTTTCGTCCTGTTCGTCGCCATCCCGGGTCGGGCTTGGGTAGGGTGTCGGCACCCGTGGGGTTGGTGACCGGTGGCCCGACGGAGACTGTGGCGCCGGCGACGGTGGCCGAATATTTCCATTCTCGAAGCGCACCCACCGGCCGTAGGATGTTGATGTTGGCCGTTGTGGTTGTTCGTTTCCGGCTGGAACTGAATTAGGCTCGATTAGATGGTTTGCTGGTGATACTGTTTTCAGGGGTTTTGCTGCCTTTATTCTCCGTGGAGTGACTGATGGGATCGGGAGAGCAGCGAAGGTTTGGGAGATTGTGGGGTTGGGTATGGAGGGTGTTCAACATTGAATCGATTGATGGGGAGAACGTGAGGTTAAATATTTGAATTTCGGAGCATGAATGGGCGCCATTAAGGTAGTTTATATCGGAGACATTTTACCGAAAGATGCTTCGGTGCACGGCGGGTAGTTCAATTTTTGTTAGGAAAGACCAATGAAATTTTGAAAGTATTTTGCTCTTATTACAGAGTAATCATAGAAACAATACCATAGGACAAGGAATGGACCATCCAATAGTAAAGTTATCTGAGTAAGTTGGGATTTACCTGAAACGTGAGAAAATGTTGAAATCATTTTGCTGACATGGTTTTAAAAGTTCATTCTTCATCTGATAGGTTTCGTATATTAATACCAGTTTAAGTTTTCGATTAAATATTGAAACAGGTAGTCCCTGTTAATCTTCTTTTTTGCTAAGTAGAGTGTTTGGATTACTGATATGATAATTTCAAAATCTATAACCTGAACACATTTCCGTGGTAGAAAAACTCGACAAAATAAAAAAAGGCTTGAGACCCAGAGCTCAATGTCAATCTCCTTTAACTTGGGCCCCGAAACCTCTGAGAATCGTATTTTTACCTACGGTGATTTGCATTTTTCTTCACAAATCGGCATCAAAAATTGAAATATTGATATTTTTTGAGAACCACTAAAATAACTGCCTCAGTGTGTTGAAGTGTGCATGTTCCAAATGATTTTTTTTATATTTATTAGTATTTAACGAGCAACTTTACCAAAAAAAAAAACCGTTTCAAGCCGACGTCACTGGAACAAGTTATAACCGTTTAAAGGCAGCATATTTTATTAAAAAAGTCTCGAGTGATATATGCGGTTTGACCTTCTTGGTTTCATCGTACAATATCTCGTGATCCACTAGCATATAGAAAGTTACTCTCTTGAACAAAGTTGTTAAGCAAATCATGGCCTTGAAGATGGTAAATTAACAAGTTTTTAGTATTATCTCACTGCGTGGCGCTCAGTTGTGCATGTAAAATGACTGAATAGCCCGGATACAGGTATATATATACAGTTGGCGTCTTCGACAAAATATGTTCTAGTGGCTAATGCCTTCTGAAAGTGTAAAATTAGGTCAGAATTCATCGTAATGCGGATCTCGAGATCGCTTAGAAATATTGCAAGGCGTCTTTGGCACATTGACCATTCGCGTGGTCAAGGCCTTTTGGATGGTGTAAACATTAGTTCAGAACTCGTTCGCTACGCAGCAGCTTGAGTGCACATGTGCACTATTTGTATCACTTTTATTTTGGATCTAGACTAACCATGAATATACTGTCTGAGTTTACTGAATGAAGAGAAGAGCCCGCCGCTAACTCAAGAAATGATATCAATAGGGAGTTATCAATTCCACTCTTCTCATCCAAATCGCTTTAATCCGGTGTACTGCCGAGCCCTTCCCTACCCATTGCATTCAAGTTATGCAAAAAATTGAACATGAAAGATAGTAGTAAATTTCGAACTTTAGCAGTAAGGCTTGAATACCTATTCCTTGAATAGATAGCAAGACATCCCCGGCATCCGCATTGGATGTACTTCAACATCTGAGTCATCCTGTCTCTTCTTTAATTTTCACTTCTGTTCCTGGCAAATGTAATGTTATCAATCGAACTTTCCTTAAATTCGCAGCATAACTTTTATGGAGTTAGCTGCAGAAATTCTCTGAAGTTCTTAGCAGAATTTCCCTTAAATTCTCTGTGGAACTTTCCTGAAGTTCTCTGTAGAGCTTCCCTGAGGATTTTTACCGAACTCCCCTTAAGTTCTCTGCAAAACTTCCACGAGGTTCACTAAAGAATTTACCTTAAGTTCACTGAAGAACTTCCCTGAAGTTCTCTGAAGAACATCCCAGAAGTTCTCTGCAGAACTTCTCTGAAGCTCTTTTAAGAACTTCTCTGAAGCTCTTTTAAGAACTTCTCTGAAGCTCTTTTAAGAACTTCTCTCAAGTTCTATGAAGAAGTTCCATGAAGTTCTTTTAAGGCTTACCCGTAGTTTTGTGAAGAACTTTTCTGAAGAACTAACCCGAAGATGTTAGAAGAACGTACTTAAAATACCCACATTGGGTACTTAAAATACCAACAGCCACTAAAACTAGCGGTAAACATTCATTACATAGTTCCTAGGCAGACCCGAAGAAATTTCCTAAAAAATACATCATCATGATATCAAAATACAGATATTACAAAAAGTTCACATGTTCACTAGCACCACGTATCGGACGAGTTCTGAACTCACATTAAGGGGGGATATACAGTCAGGATGACCATAAAAATCATTTTTTTCTTTTTGCTTAAAAAGTTAGTAAAATTCCCGTAGAATACGCTCCTGAAACCCTTTTTCGAAATTTGAACTCTAAGTGCTTGTTTTCATCGTTTTTCGAAGACGTCTTTTTCGCGTGCGGGAGGTATTTTTCGATAATTAAAACTTTCAACGCGTTTTTCTCAAAACAGCATTTTCGGAGTTTATGCCGGTGATAACTCGAAAACTAATTGATCGGTTAAACTGAAACTTACAGGATTTCTTTATTATTATAGTAGTACCATCTATATGAATTAAAAATTATTGTAATATTTTATTATTATGTATGAAAAAATGTGATAAAATGGCGGACAAAATGTGGATTTTTTAAAAAAAAGTTACGCCAAAAGTGCAATTATTATTTTTTGTAACTTTTTTTTTTCAATTCATCTACTAACTGTAAGTGTTATTAATGTTATTTTTTCAGATTTTCAGAGGTTTTAGATTAAAAATGCGACCAGGAGAGCCCGCACAAGCAAAATACAACGACTTTTCCAACGCACTCTAACGGCCGCCATTTTGTGGAAAAAAAATTTAAAAAAAATATTTTTGTATACTACATAGATACACTTATAATTGTAAAAAAGTTTCAATTGGTTTGAGGAAAAACTTCCTTTTGAAAAAAAATATCAAAAATAAGTTTTTTTCTCGTTCTAATTGTATATCCCCCCTTAACTCCATCCGCAAGGCCTCAATCAACCAAACATCTTTGTCGAAAACGCCAACTATCTATATGTCAAGGATCTAGAGATTCTGGTTATAAAGTAATGTTACATACACACTAGTCCAACTTAGTGAGATAATTCTAAACATTAAAGATTACCATCCTGAAGGCCTTTATTTATTAAACAACTTTGTTAAAAGAAATAACTTCCTATATACGAAGGATACGAAATATTATCTGATGAAACAACAAAGGTCAATGCCCATATATCATTTGAGACTAAGATCAAGGGTATCCGTGCATGTCGGGAAGTTAACTGTAATATGCTGCTTTTTTTCTTGCTAAAATTTGCTGCCTCTCAACGGTCATAACTGTTCTGGTGAAGTTGGATCGACACACTTTCTTTTGCAAAATGGTTTGTTTAAGTCTAAGAAAGGTCAGACAAATTCAGTGATCAGTGGTTTTGGGACCCAATTTAACAGAAACTAACATGGAGCTGAAAATCCTTGTCGACCTGCAAAATCGGCAATTTTTGTCTATTTGGCTGAAGAAGTCAGTAAACTTTGAATCATCAGCACTTGAAATGTAAGAAAGATTAGAGAAGTGTTGTATTTTTCTTATAATTGATAATGTTTTAATGATGAATGCTTAATTTTGGATGAATTTATGTTTTCTTTAATTTTTAAGAATTATCCCAACAAACATCGGTGTTGAATTAGAGCTTGTTCAAACAAATTTCCAGAAGCTATTCAGCTATTCTAGAAGAAACAGCTGAATAGATTCTCCAAATTTGCATGAACAAGCTCTAATTCAACACCGATGTTTGTTGGGATGTTTACCGATCTTTTGAGCTGTTTTAAATTTTACCGAACAGATATTGTGTGTGTAAGATTTTACGATTCTCACAATTTCCGTAGTCATCGCAAGAGCATCGCGTGTTCAATGTTTGTGGGATATTGAAGTTGAAGTCATCAATTCGAAAGAAACCTTTTTATAAAGTGCGGTGAAGTGTGAGGAGCATGCAGAGCACTGTATGTAGAGCGTTGTACTCAAAATTTGTTTAGACTTCTTGGTACTAACTAAAGAATTAGAAGTACTAGTAAAATATTCCTAGTACTCAAATTAATTCATGGGGAATCATATATTTCGAAAGTATTTCGAGTTTTGTAATAACGAATGAATAGAGGAAAACGGAGAACAAAAGCTGTACAATGTACAGACGATCCGACCATAGCACCGAAAAGCACGAGGAATGATTGTGCCAGTGCTTGAAAATCTATCATCATACTGCTGAACTACTATGTGTCAGGTCACTGATAGTTCAAGAGCATATTTTTAAAATGATACAAAGGATTACTAACCTATGCCGAATGAGAGTGTACAGTTATCTAACATCGTATTATTAAAGCCCCCGTTTTGACAACAAAACCAATAACTTAAATGATCATTTCTTTGGAAATATTCAACCGATTTAGGATATGTTAGCAGCTTTGGAATTCAAGAACTCAACCACTTTCTCATAATTGTCTCATATGTCCACTGGATAGCATCCGTCTTCGGGAAAACCGGATTTTCGGAACCGTGTTCTGAAAATGGTATAAATATCAGATTTCAATAGAAAATCAACAATGATAAAACAAAAAGTCGTTGAATGAATTCACAGTACTGTGTGTGATTGCCATATAACAATCCAGAGACTTGATTCCGCAACGGTTACTCCGGATCAGGTTCCTATGGAGTCACGAATGATCTGAAAACATTTTGTATTGAACCCTAGCAAAATGGGTGCCAAAATTCTTGGAATCGTTCCAGAAGAAAGTTACAGAAGAGTACACACTTGAAAAACATTTGTGTATAGCTTCCAAAATATAGCTCCGATAATGTGAATGCAAAGACTTCATAAAAGAAAACCCGGCTCGTTTTTTTTACTCTGGTCTAGCCACATTGAAGCTAAGTTATCGGATGTATCGATAACGATAATAAAGTTTTTTCTGGAACTATTCCAAGAATTTTTTCTCCCATGTTGCTAGGGTGTAATTTAAATCATTTTCTGACCATTTATGACCCCAGTGATAATTCCAGAATCAAGTCATATGGCGATCAGGCACATTCCTTTGTATTCTTTGCATGAGTTTTTGTATCGTTATTGCTGATTTTCTATTTAATTCTTATTATTATTTATCTTTATTTAGGAGCCTTTCAGCCACAGCTGGTTCAGCTCCACACTATTTAATTCTTTTATAATTATCAATTTGATTTGATTGGACAGTTGAGGACAATTGAGAACAATATTTAAACCTCAGTTTTTAGTATCAGTTGTTTTAAATTCGAGGTTTTGCATTGATATATAATACAACAACCATGGACATACCGTTCGTTAGAGACTATAAAACTTTTTTTAGATTTTTATATGTTGGTTCACTCTTAGAAAAAAGCATGTAATTTTAAGTATACTTGAATGCACATAAAATGAGCAGCTCGTTTGACAAACATTTTCTCTGTTCTTAAATTTACAAGATAAATTATGAATTTATGATTTACAAGATAATTTATGATAATTTAAAATCAATTCTTGCCATTTTCGAACGTTGACTTTCATCAAAACATATTTCAAGGATTAGTTTGTTTTCTGTTCCTCGTATTTCAAGACTGTGACAAGAAAAATGAAATTCGATCTTTTTTGTAATAGGTCTGATGTTGCTTTAATAGCAAAGACTAGGATCAGGATTAAGGCTTGCATATGCCACTTTTGAGACAAGTGGCAATATTTTAACGCTTTCCCGAGTTAGATTTGGGATTACCTTAAGAGCTGTTGTAAATGTAGCATCCGGAACCTAACTTTGAGTGTGTCAGTATTTACTATTACGGGTTTCAAATAAGGGCTTAAAAACACAAAAAATAGAACATAGAATTGAATCATATTTATCTTTAAGTCTCGAAGTATTTAGGTGCAAAAAGGATTACATCACTCGTAACATTCATTATTTTTAAGAGTGTACTGTAAGGCAGTTCACAATTTATGATTTTTCATCAAGAAGTGAGAAGAGAAAGACATTTCTTCTTATACGGTGCATAGTGAAATGGTAATTATGCAGTATTAACTCTACAGTGGGTTTCTGATAACAACGTTGATTTCTTTGAAAAAGATATCAACCCACCAAACTGTCCCCAACTGCGACCGATCGAACGCTACTGGGTAATCGTCAAGTGGAACCTCAAAAAGACAGGTGCAGTAGCCCACAACATGTCAGAATACAAGACAAACTTGTTAACAGCGTCAAGGAAGGGCACTGAAACCACTGTGTAGAAGTCGACGGACGTTTTTTTAAGACCGTGCAATATCGTAGTTGCTACTCCGTTACTGAACAGAACACTAGTGTAACTGCACAGAAAACAACATAGATGCAGCGTGGGAGTAGCTTTTACATCTTCAATGTAGAAGTTCACTAGTTCTATTTAAAGATCAGTACCGGCGCCGGCCACGTTGTCACGGTCTTTGGGGAGAGGGGAAGAAGGATTATTAGTTTGACAATCGTTGGTTAGAGACCGTATTTACCTCTGCGTCTCCACAATTGTCAAGGGAAGGATAGATTTGTGTTAGGGAGAGTAGGTTATTTATAAATCATGGATGCACTGTGGTAAATGATGTGATCAATGAAAGAAAGCGCAGCAGGCTGCTTTTTATTTTAAATCTAGTGGTGATAGAAAGAGGCTAATGACAAATAGCAAGGAAGGGGACGGGCCTTGGATTGAACTCCCGACCATCTGCTCAGTAAGCAGAACGGGTAACAACTGAGGTACTCAGCCACGTCAAGTAGAACTTGACGGACGGTTTTAAGACTTAAGTACGATCATGATAACGAAATCTGCAATTTAATGAATTTGTTAGTTTAATTGATATTTCAACATGCAACGCTGTAATTAAATGCATTGCTTTGAAAATTTGCAAATTGTCATAAGTTTCATTTTAATTTTTTACAACCAGAACCCAATGTGAGTCTTGCTAGGTTTGCAACTAATAAATAAAAAAATAATAGAACTGACGATTTTATAAAATTTTTCTAGAAATGATTCTTGTTAAAGAAATTTCGCTCACTAACGTGTGTAGTTTTTGTAAAATAAAATGTACATTTTATGTTTTTAATTTAACCCTCGGATCGTTTGTTTCTACCAATGTTTTTTTTGTCTGTGTAGAAGCATTTTATTGAGTACACATTTTTCTTCAAACTACGCTGTTTCCTGTCAGCTTGAACGTTATTTTTTCTTGCATACCCAGATTAACTTCTTGAGCATAATGTAGTACTAAGAGTAACTCAAGCATACCCCATCCTCGATTTTGAAGGGGTTCAAACTTCTATCAGAACATGCTGCTTATCAGAAAAATACACATTTTGTGTTTTAGTTGCCTGATTAAATCTCTTGTTTGGTTGAAATTTCTGTTTATTTACATGAGACCCCCCTCCTCCCTCAGAGAACCACAATCAAAAGAATCCTGCCTCCAAAGAAACTCACAAGACAAATTTGGTTTCGTTTGCTTGATAAGTTTTCGAGTTATGCAGAAATTTGTGTTTTATTTGTATGGGAGCCCTCCCCTTCCCGGGGAGGAGGCAGAAAAAAATCTAACAGTAGGGGTAATGCTCATGTTTGGTTGAAATTTGTGTTTCATTCCTTTGAGAGCACCTTCTTCCAGAGGGAGGAGGGATCTCAAACTACCGTAGAAACATTCCTCGCTTTTAAAAACTTCCAAATGCCAAATTTGTTGCTAAATGTGCATGATTAGTTTTCGAGTTATGCAAAAACTGCTGTTTCATTTGTATGGGAAGGCCCCCCCCCCCTTCAGAATGGGTAAGAGTCTCAAACTGTCATAGAAACATTTCTTGCCTTCAACAACCTCCACATGCAAAATTTGTTTCCATTTGCTTGATTAGTTCTTAAGTTATGCAGAAATTTTCGTTTTATTTGTATGGGAACCCCTTCTTTTCAGAGGGGAGAGGCGTATCAACCATCACAAGAACATTTTTCAGTCCCAAAAACGCCTGCATACACATTTTCGCGCCGATCGGTTCAGTAGTTTCTGAGAGTTTAGGGGTCAGACAGACAGGCGGACAAACAGACAGAAATTCATTTTTATACATACAGATAACTACTTTTGGATACAGTCTTTATTTAAACGCATTTTGGGGACATACATTTTTCAAATCAATTGTGAGCAATTTTTTTTAAATATTTTGTTTTGAGAGATATATTACGTCAATTATCTTAAAAGTAGCATGACTGAAGATTTCAATATTGAGCATATTTAAAAACAAATCTCACAGGAACAACCAAATAAAGGCAAGACCAGCTTCGATTTGGATGATCCGTGGTACATGTTTTCGGAATATGAAAAAATACATTTTTCCTTAAGATTGATGGTTGAAAAAGTTTCATTGAACAATAGAATAAATTTAAAAATATATGTTTTTCTTTTTCCAGTTTTGTGTTTGTATATTCAATCTAATTCGAATCGATCGA
>JASCZW010012914.1:0-27099 GCA_034211315.2 Aedes japonicus
TAAGTAAAATTGGTTAGGGTTCCTCGTTCCTCACTTTCTGCTTCACCCTTCCTTTGATGTAGGGTCCATATTATTGTCTCGGTGTTTCTGCTTTGGAAGAGCTGTTAGCGCATATCGAGACTCACAACTCAGGAAAGAGAACAAGAGAAAGGAGAGAAGCATTAGTAACTGGTAACATACTATGCGCATGTGAGATTGTCATGGTGATATTCTCACAACGGCCGTTCAGAATGGTTCGACGGATGCATATGAGAGACCATTCCCGACGAGTTTCAAGTCGTTTACTCAGAAGACAAGAAAAAGTTTACTACGTGCTACATTTGGGAATATCAGGACAATGATCCCTCATCGCATCTTCAAGTGGTCATTACAAGCTGTCCATTTGGTTCAGGCATTTTTGAACGTTAATGTGGCAGGAAATCTGCCGCGACTAAGCTGGCAGAACGCGCCCATACCCCTTCCTGAACCGATGGGCAGAGCTTTAACCTTCCTCGGGTATTATAAAAAAACTGACACATAAGACAATAGGGTCAATATTAACCCAGATTTCAACGCTTTCAAGAAGACTTTTGACAAAGAAAAGTCAACGTGGTTTATGAATAGCCCCAGACATTGGCTACCGGGAATCTGCTACAAAGAGAAGGAATTTTTGTGTTGGTATGTGAACAGAATTACATACAAAACTTTCTAGACTAATTTTAGTTGGCGCCTTCGACAAAGTTTCTTAATATGCTTTTGTCGTCTTTTGACATCATCATAAAGGGCGATACGGTCAAAATTTGGTCAATATCAACTTGACGTATTTCTTTCAATTTTGCATTTAAAAAACCTGAACACCCCTCATTTTGAAGGTGTGTGTGTGTGTAAAATGTTGCTCCTATTTTGATTTTGGAATTCACTCTTCAGTTGTCAAAATGCTGTCCAAGCTAGAAGAGCAGCGTATCAAAATTTTGCTCGCGCATCGCGAAAATCCGAGCTACTCGCACGCAAAGTTGGCAAAATCGCTAAAATTTGCCAAATCAACCGTTACAAATGTAATTAAAGTGTTTGGGGAACGTTTGTCGACAGCCAGGAAGCCTGGATCGGGGGGAAATCGAAAACCGGAAGCCGCTGAGACGACAAAGAGAGTTGCCGGTAGTTTCAAGCGAAACCCTAACCTATCTCTCCGAGATGCCGCAAATAAGCTGGGTGTATCGTCTACAACCGTGTATCGAGCCAAAAAACGAGCCGGACTATCGACTTACAAGAAGGTAGTGACTCCAAATCGCGATGATAAACAAAATACGACGGCCAAGCGCGATCCCGGAGGCTGTACACGACGATGCTGACGAAGTTTGACTGCGTGGTAATGGACGACGAAGCCTACGTCAAAGCCGACTACAAGCAGCTTCCGGGACAGGAGTTTATACGGCAAAGAAGGGGAAAGGCAGCAGATATTTTCAAGCACACGAAACTGTCAAAGTTCGCAAAGAAATATCTGGTTTGGCAGCCATCTGTACCTGTGGCTTGAAAAGCAGCATTTTCATAGCTTCCGGGACTGTCAACCAAGAAATTTACGTGAAAGAGTGTTTGAATAAACGTCTGCTGCCTTTCCTGAAGAAACACGGTTGTTCCGTACTGTTTTGGCCGGATTTGGCATCTTGCCATTACGGTAAAAAGGCCATGGAGTGGTACGCCGCCAACAACGTGCAGGTGGTTCCCAAGGACAAGAACCCTCCCAACACGCCAGAACTCCGCCCAATTGAGAAATACTGGGCTATTGTCAAGCGGAACCTAAAGAAGACCAAAAAAAACTGCTAAGGACGAGCAGCAGTTCAAGGCAAACTGGCTTTCTGCGGCGAAGAAGGTGGACAAGGTGGCTGTACAAAATCTGATGGCAGGGGTCCCCGTAAGGCCCGGCAATTCGGATTTGGAAAAGCGGAAGCCTAACTGAATATTTTTCCTGAATTTTATACTAATTGAACTTGAAAAAGAAATTTAATTTGATTTTTTAAATAAACGATCTCACCGATTTACACGCGTTTTCCCTTGACCAAATTTTGACCGTATCACCCTTTACTTCTATATGAGATAGACCATGCTGCAGTCAAATGAAGGACTAGAGATTTGCCGTCTTGAGCAAAGTTTCATTTGTCATTTGTCGTATTTCCTCATTATCAGATTAGTTCCAGATCTTGCCGAAGAAGCTCTATCTTTGCCAAATGAAGCTCTAGATAGTTATCGTTTTGGAAAAAGTGTTTCTTAGTATGTCATTGGTCGTAGTTTGACTACATCATATTAATTCATGATGTTTCCGCAGGTATCGCGCTGCAGTCTATCGTTGATAAATGAAGCACCAGACAGTTGCTACCTTCGGCAAAGATTGTCATTGTGACACTGTTCATTATTTTCTAGAGCTTCATTTGAAAAAGATAGGCTGCTATGATCTGGAACTAATGTGATTATTTCAAATGTCTTCATTTTACCTTCTTCACAACTTTGCTGAAAACGGCAACTCTCTAGAGCCTCATTTGGCAAAGATAGACTGCAGCGCTATCTTTGCGATGCAATTTGAAACTATTCTAATAATGTAAAGTGACTACACTTTACATTCTCATCAACTTTACCGAAAACGGCATCTCTATAAAGCCTCATTGTACAAAGATAGGCTGCAGCAACATCCTGCGGCAACATCTGGAACTAATCTGATAATGTAAAATAACTACATTTCTCGAGTACTTTTTCAAACAAACGTATCTGATTTTGTAAACAAAGAGGCGAAGTAAAATTCAAACGTTAAATTCGTGAAACCCTTAGCACTTTCATGCAAACTAGAGCCACCTAGACAAGGAATTGCAGTTCCCTAACATGATGGTAATGTTACTTTCCGTGAGGGTGTTGATTGTTTTGAAAAATTTACGTTTGAAATTTACTTCCCCTCTTTATTTACAAAATCACATACGTCTGTTTGAAAAAGTACTCGAGATTTCATATTCTAATCAACTTTGCAGAAGACGACAACTCTCTATAGCTTCATTTGGCAAAGCTAAGCTGCAACGACATCTCTGCAGCGTGATTTAGAACTTATATGATGATATCAAAAGACGATTCATTACGCATTGAGAAACTTTGCTGAAGACGCAGATTTTCTACAATGAGTCTGGAATGTTTTATATGCACTTCTGTTAACACAGCCAAACTAAAACCACAGAGAACAGGTCATCTTCGGTTTGCTACTTGTGTAAAACCTTGAACCGACATTTCAAATGTATGTCGTTATGGTAGGCGGCGCTGAAGTTGTGCGATAACTGTCATGTAAATGTTTATCAATAAAAATCCCAGCACATGACCTGAAAAGTTTTGTTTGTTTTTTTTTCTGCTCTTGATTCTTATACCAGCTTCCCATATTAACTTTTATACACATGTTTCAAGAAAAAGTATATAGACATTAATGTCTTTTCTCTGTGCTAAAACCACCTTCCCTTTGTGACAGAGTTCCGAGGGACAGTGTTTCCGGAACCATTGTTTTCTTTTGTTTGAATGCATTTTTGAGACCAGAACATTTAAAATGGTGCATAATCATTGACTCGTTAATAATAAAGCTTGCTTCAGATAGAATTGGAACAAAAACAATTGCCTGTATTTCAGTTATGTATTTATTATTGAATTCAAGATCTTTTTTATACAAATGTAGCGTTTTCTTCATACTTTTAAGAAAAAATACGGATAAAATTATTCGTCACGGTATCGAAGGAATTCTTGAATTTTTCCTGTAACACGACTCATTAGGCGGCGCACACCTTCTTCGTCCATCGTTTTAGCTATCTTATTCCACCAGGTCTTCATCTAATTGATGTCTTTGACAACCTTTCCTTTTGCCTTGAGTCTCCTCTTCACGATTGCCCAGTATTTCTCAATAGGGCGGAACTGGGGGCAGTTGGGTGGGTTAAGGTTTTTCGGAACAACCTGGACCCCTTTCTCTGCATACCATTCTTGAACGACTTTGCTGTAATGACAGCTTGCCAAATCTGGCCAAAACATTACGGGATGGTCGTGGGATCGAATGAACGGCAAAATTCGTTTTTGGAGACACTGGGAATTTATTTATTTATTTGTCGTCAATCTGTAGTAGACCATTACATATACGTAAAATACTTAGCTTAACTTAATGATCAATACCTAACTAACCTTAAAAAGAATTTTTGCCTGAGAGTTTTTTTGTTCATTGTTATATCTATTGATTCACAATTTGCATTGTAGCAAGACAACATTTTATTCAAAGGTGCATTTTTGGCATAGTTTGTCCGTTGATTGCTAATATAAAACAAGTTTCTGATTCTAAGCGGACGAATAGGGACATAAAAATTTATTTTTTCCAATATTTCAGGGGCATTAACTCTTTGTGCAATTACATCATTTATAAAAGCAACCATCGCAAATTCTCTCCGCTTTTCTAATCTCTCTAGGTTAATCAACATGCATCGTGAGTCATAGGATGGAAGCGGAAAGGTAGTCCAACCTAATTTTCGTAGAGCAAATAGGACAAATTGTTTTTGGACTGATTCAATTCTATTATTATGCGTATCTTGATATGGTGCCCAAACAATACTACAGTATTCAAGTAGGGGTCTCACAAACGTTACATAGAGTGTTTTTATCGTATAAGGATCGTTGAAGTGGAAACTGAATCTTTTGATAAACCCAAGCATGTTGCTAGATCTGTAGATAATGCTATTATAATGATCAACAAAAGTTAGCTTAGAATCGAGTATTACACCTAAGTCTCTCACCTGGTTGCATCTTTCAATAGTTTTCTGTCCTAGACTAAATGTTTTTTTTATTGTGGTTTGCTTTCTTGTAAATGATATGGAATTACATTTTTTAACATTAAGTTCTAGCAAACTTTTTCTTACACCAGTTGTGGAAGTTGTCAGTTTCAAGTTGGAAAATTTCGAGATCGGTTGTGTCACTGATTTCCATGAAAAGTTTCATGTCGTCTGCATATATAGAAACATGAAGGAGTTTCAAAATGAGCTCCACATCGTTGACAAATAAGATAAACAGAAGTGGACCCAAATGAGACCCTTGTGGCACCCCAGATGTTACGTTAACTATTTTAGACAAACTTCCCTCAAACCTTACTCTCTGTGTTCTTTTTGACAAGTATGACTTGATCCATTCCAATAACCTAGGATTAAAACCCAGCCTGGATAATTTAAAAAGCAACAGTGGTATATCAACTCTATCAAATGCTTTACTAAAATCCGTATAAAGTGCTTCTACAAAATTTCCTTTATCCATTACGTTTAATGAAAATGTTACAAATTGTATCAAATTAGTAGTTGTTGATCGTCCTTTTACAAAACCGTGTTGCTTGGTAGTTATTAAGGTCTTAACCTGTAGAGAATATGTTGTCATTAATTAAGGATTCAAATAGCTTAGGAATACAAGACAATATAGCAATACCACGATAATTGTTTATATCAGATTTTCTACCGCTTTTGAATATTGGGATGAGAAAGGATTCTTTCCAAATAGAAGGCAGAGAGCAAGAGTCTAATGATGTGTTGAATAGCCAAAACAACGGTTTAACTAACTCGTTGGAAAGAGATTTGAGAAATATGGGTGGCAAGCCATCAGGCCCAGCCCCTTTGAAGCATCCAAGTTTTGTAGACCTCGTAATATGTCCAGCAGCGATACATTGTTTACTGATATGTCCTTCATTGGATCAGGAAGGTATGAAAAATATTGATAATCTCGTTCCGATTCGTTATGAGATGTATACACGTTTTGAAAAAAATCGGCGAATAAATTACTATTTTCATTTGGCGTGCTACCGGTCCTGTTATCTAGATGCATGGTTGAAGGAAAGTTTTTAGCTTTTTGTTTCTCTTTAGCAAACTTAAAAAAAGATTTAGGATCTGATTTGATGTTACTTTCTACATGTGTGTTGTATTCTGTATATGCATGTTTCATTTCTAGGTTCAGTTGTTCGCATATTGAAAGATACGTTGACAGATTTTCGTTGGTCTCATTCCGTTTAAATGCTTTATGAGCTTTTTGCTTTCTATTTTTCAGATTAATAACCTGTCTATTGTACCAAGCTGGTATCTTGGAATTTAGTTTCTTTCTTTGCTTCTTTGGTACTGTATGTTCTAAAATGTCATATATAATACTATAGAATGCATCCACAGCTTGATGCAGGTCATGTTGACGTAATAAGTTTTGCCAGTCAATGCAATTCAATTCTTGCTTAATTAATTCGTAGTTTGCTTTGCTAAAATCGAAGTATGACTCCGCCAAACTATTATCCAACATTGTGGATTTACCATTCACGAATATAGAGTATTCGATTGCAGTGTGGAACACCTCATTCTTCCAAAGTGGAGTGGGTGATTCAATTACGCAAAAATCATCGCTCATATTTGTGAACAATAAATCCAAATAGCAGTTATTTTGATTTTTTACACAATTTACCTGATTTAGTCCCATTTCTGCACTTTTTTCAAATAAAGTACGGAGATTTTCATTATCACCAACAATCGGAATTAAAAGAGAGTCATTTTCGTCATCTAACATAAAATTCGCTGCTCGTTGATTAAAATCGCCGTATATATGAACACTTACATCTGGCTCTAAGTTTGAAATTATCCTATCGGCAAAATTAAAAAATATATCAAATGACTCTTTTTCGCATATTCTGGTGGGAAATAAACTGCTGAAAATATGTGAACTTGCTCACCGAAGTTAATTTTTACCCAGACATGGTCAAATTCTTTGTACTTGCAAGAGGAAATTTGCTCAGAATCATACTCAACACTTACGGCTATTAAAACACCACCACCACATTTTTTGTTGGATAATAATTTGTCACGATCATCTCTAAATACATTGAAGCGATTAGCAAAAACTTCTTCGTTATTTATACCTGCATCCCAGCTTGTCTCAGTACCTAAAATTACAGGATAGCTACACGCCTCTACTTGTTTATAAATTTCATTCACTTTGGAAGCACTTTTCATCCTATTAAAATTTTGACAGTAAATTACTAGCTCCTGACTCTTATTTTCACTGTTAATACTAATAGGCTCACCTTCCTGATGTAACGAAGTCGTCAAAATCGGGAGAACATCTGGTTCTGCAGAAATGTTGTCCTGTAGTTCCTCTAGAGAGTTCGTCAATATCGTGGAAAAGACATGTGTCGGCAGGGGCACATCTCGTATGCTGCAGAGGAGTTCCCCAAGTTAAAATGATTGGTGCTAGCTGGCTCGTCTTCAGAGTATGGGTTTAAAGTTGGTCCTCTTTCAAAACGTATCGTCGGTCGGTAATTAATTGGCGGTCTGGAGAAATGATTTTTGCTGCTGCAAGGAGGTCGCGATCCGGTGGTAAAAAATTCATATTGTAGTTGTTCATGCCATGGTTTCTCGCTTGTATGTTATTCCTATTTCCAAAAACAGTATTTCTATTTGTGTTGTTTTCGTGGTTTGCCATATTTTGCCGTCTTTGCTTTCTGGCTTTGTCTGCATGTTTTTGTTGGGCCAAACGGCGCAATTTCCGCTCATCATACTCAGTCCAGTCGGCTTTCCACACGTTTCTATGTCCAAAATGGCGCCATCCTGAGTTTTGTTTGCGATTATTTAGTTCGACATCCAAACTGGGGTATGAATCAGCTGACGAAGGTGCGACTCTCTGTATTGTTATTAAATTGGCTGATAGTGACTTTAATTCATCGAGAATGTCGAGACCAACTAGAGGGTTTGAGTTCATACTACAACTGGCCGCTGTATCAAGAAACAGCTGACTCAGTTGACTTAGTTCATTTTTTATGTTACGCAGGTCCGTTGACAATTCTGACGTCATTGTTTTCAATGAGGTAAATACATTGTCTTTTGTTGCCTTCATTGCAGTATCAAATACCGAGGTGATGTGGTTTTTACAGTTACGACACCGCCAGCAAGACTGCTGTTTTTATTGATTGCCGACAGCTCATCTTTCATATTATTGAGTAAAATTTCCATGCCTTCTATCGTGTGTTGCGCAATGCTAGGTTTGTCCATTTGGAGTACAAGTTTATGCATTACCTCCGTATTGGCATGAATTTGCATTTCTAGACCTTTTTGTTGATGGGTCAACTGAGATTGCTGCTTCACAAGCTCATTGAACTCGAAATTCGCCGTGATGAGATTTTGACACGAGCTACAACACGGGAGCACATATGACGAAGGATCAATCGTCTTTTTGTCCTTCTTACGGAGAGAGTTACGTTGAACTACTACACCCACGCAAGCGGCATGGAACATTCGCGTACAACCAACACAAGTCCACATGACGGTGTCAACGGAAGAGTCCAACGAGCAAACTTCACAACTCATTTTTGTTTTATTTTAACTTATCGACAAAAAAGCACGCAGAACAAAAACAAACGTATGCAAAAACGGTTATAGAAACAAGAAGCGCGTGACGAGGAGCGAATTAAAAACGCGTGCGAACTGATTGACGACTAATTGGCGAAAAAAACTCTTTTTGGTATAGTTCCGACGCCATTGTCTTACTTGTAACGAAAACTTTCGTTTTTTTGCCACCGCTGCAAATGCCCTGCCAAATCATGAATTTTCGTGCAAATTTGTCGGCAAAAACAAATTTAAATTTGGCTGGAACATCCCTCCGAGCCGTTGCCAAGTAAAATTTTTGACCTGGGATTTGCCCGAAGTCAGCCTTGCAATAGGTTTCATCGTCCATCAGAAGACATCCGTCGAACTTGGTCAGCACCTGGTCGTATAGCATCCAAGCACGGTAGAAGGAGATGTTCGCTCATCACCATGAGGCACCAAGAGTGAACAACAATGTTTTTGGCTAGAATTAAAGATATGAAGAGAAAGTTTTGATAGTTCCGCTAGTGTGCGGTAGGCTTGGAAATTTAACAGATGTTTTATGAAAATTGAGCGAAAAGGGCATATGTACAGTGGTATTCGAACCAACGACATTTTTGCCTAACATCCCACTGCGGGGTAGGTCGAAGCACGGACTATGTCCGCCACTTCAACAGGCCAACATGCCCTTTTCGCTCAATTTTCATAAAACATCTGTTAAATTTCCAAGCCTGCCGCACACTAGCGGAACTATCAAAACTTTTCTCTTCATATTTTTAATTCTAGCCAAAAACATTGTTGTTCACTCTCGGTGCCTCATGGTGATGAGCGAACATCTCCTTCTACATCATAATCGTTACTCCTCGCACGGAGAATATATAACATAACAATTAATGTATGCACACTATTCTGTTTTATGGTCCGATTTGGCTGTTTGCTAGCTCGATACGACTTGATTCCTTCCCGGAGTCGAGTTCTCCTCACGGTACTATGGGCAGCACCGAATTTTCTGGCCAAATCACGGTCCGACAGATTGGGATTCCTCTTAATCGTCTTCAAAATCTTACCACGCAGTTTCCGGTCGACAGTTCCACTCCGACGATTGGCTTGAGGCTTCCGAATCGTCGTCAATATTTCCTTATACCGTTTGATAACGCGCCATACGGTATTTCTGGGCAATTTCAGCTGTTTAGCTATTTAGATTTTCCAAATAACTGTGCACAATTTTTTCCCTTCTTTCGGCTTCCATGTTGATTGTTTACAAAGTACAATCGATTTGCGGAATGTCAAAAATACATACGTGAAGCTGACAAAATTCCCGACACGTGGGTGACAAGAACTTCCAAATCCGTCCACCAGGAGCGCCACAATATGAGCAAAAGTTTTGCGATGCAATTTGCGCTATCTTTGCGATGCAATTTGAAACTAGTCTAATAATGTAAAGTGACTACATGTTACATTCTCATCTACTTTACCGAAATCGGCATCTCTATAAAGCCTCATTGGACAAAGATAGGCTGCAGCGCCACTTAAACTGATTAAAGAAAAATGCAAAAATTAAGAATTCCGTAAAATATTGAAAGTCAGAAAACTTCAGCCCGATTGGTTTAAAAATAAATAAATATAGCATACATTGAAGTTGCGCCATGGGTCAGAATTGACCCCAATATCTTAGAAAGGTTAAAAAACACTGACAGGAAGTATCACTCACCCTGTATAATAAGATAATAAGATAGCGATACTCAATGCGTAGAAAATCCAGCATTGTTTTCAATTGCGACGTCATACATTCAAATTCCCGCTTAATTATGCGACATCGAATTCAAGCCGCTTGATGCTAATCCATGACATGACGCGTAACGCTATACGATGGAATAATTTGTTTTATTTTTAACCTCCACATGTAGTGGTAGGTAGGTGATACATGTTTTTGGCGAAGAATTGTCTACCACCAATTAAAATCATTTGTTTATCAACCAGCCAATCGAAATATAAATTGAGTTTATCTCTCCGTGACGCTAACCCATCACGCGCGAATCGTACTGTCGTTACCATTGAACACGTGTGATTTAATTACATTTGCTGTCTATTCGCAGGACTCAGCCGATGGCGGGACTCAGTTCCAGCGGCCTTCGACGGCCCCGGCGGGCACGGAATCGACTCGTTCTTCCAAACGGATGAAGAAAAGCGAACGTGAGGCCAAGAAACAGGAAAAGGAACAGAAGAAAATTGAACGGGAAACCGCTCGCCGTCTGGAACGCGAAGCGGCCAAACTGGAGAAGCTCAACCGTAAACATGAGAGCATATCTCGTAGCACGGAACGTGTGAGTGGAGGTCGGTCTGGTTCTTTGGAGAGGCGGCGAAGTGGCGACGATGGTCCAGTGTTGAATCAATCAACTGTTCACGGTAAGCAGTTAGCCAATATTCAATCTAAGATCTATGTAAACAAAAACAACCATTTGTCCATCCAGGTATCGCCAGCCCTAATCGCCGACCGACTATTTTCGACGTGTTCCGAGCACGCAAAGGGTCAGATTCGAAAAAGAAAAAGGATGACTCTAGCAAGTCGAGTTCCGACAAGGAAAGTACAAGCGGTAGTGGTACGATTGGTGGCTCCGGAGGCATTATGAACAGCATGAAGGCGGCCCTGCATGTGGGAGGTCGCCATAGCCACCAAACGGCAAGTGCGCATCCAGCAAGTTCCGCAAGTGCGAAAGTGCGTGACGGTTCTGCTCATCCCCATGCAGGCAGTGACGCACAGGTAAGACCACTCACACAACAAGAATGTGATGAAAGTCACCTATCGTGACCGCTCGATTATCATTTATCGGACAGTCGCGATCAGGGTAGGAGAAATTAACGGTTTGTCATTTTCATTTTAGTATTACCACACTGTGACGGCTGTTCGACGAGCTGACGCCGGCAAGTCTCCTATGACCAAAGTGATGGATTTGTTCAGGCATCGTTCCAATTCAGCAGTATCAGAAGCTGACAAACGCAAAGCGGTAAGTGGTTTGTTTATTTCAGCTTTTCTCACATGGCCTAGCAGGGTACGCAAACTGAGATGCAGATAGCGCGCAGTGTGCTTTCGAATGAAGGATTGAAGCTTCGGTATATGCAAGTTATATAGGGGGAAGGGGGTTAAGATGGCGTTATGGGACAAGGCGAGCATGTTGTCCAACTCACAAATCTTGGGATTTAGTCTATAGTATGAGAATTGCTTCTTTAGTAGCCGTCAATGATACGAAAGCTAAAATATTCAGCAAAAAAATATATAATATTTTTAATATTGTATAATAGGGTTTGACTAATCATAGAAAAATTGTTTTATAGTTGTACAAAATTCGAAGGCTGTGTACCAATGCGCGAATTAATTTTAATTTGCACTTTAACTTGACAGATGGAAAATAATCGATTAAGTATGCTACTCGAGCTTACTTATTTCTGACAGACGGCAACTTTATTTTGACAGACATCTTATCGAAAGTTTGTTAATCAATAACAAAGGGATTTTAATAGATTAATCGATTATTTTCCATCTGTCGAGTTTAAGTAAAATTCAAATTAATTTGCGAATTGATACACAGCCTAAGAATCACTATTTTATGAGGAAAAGAATGGCAAAAAATTGGAAAATCGTTTCAAAGACTGTAATTTAACTGAATTTTTGAAGATGTCATGATAGTTTATCAAATATACAGGGAAAGACAGTTAAGATAACAATTCAACTACATTCAGTCTCAATTGAGCGCACATGTGTGATTCATTATGAAATCTTCAAGTTTTTCAGGGTTATAAGTGAAAAAAAGCAAACAACTTGTCCACATCGTAGAAACAATTTTTTTTCTTGTATTTTATGCTTGCAAAAAACAAAAACAACATCAAATTCATTTGTAATTGACTAAACAAAGTAAAAATCGCCCATTTGGATGTTATAAAATTGAGCGTACAGTACATGATTATCATAGAGAATGAGTTTAAACAATGTCGGTAATCGTTGAAATTCGTTTTTTAGTATTTCGTTTGATCACCTTTGGCATCCAGTCAAGTGTTAACAGTCTTCAAACGTCGAGGCACCACCAGCTTCCTGGTCACCGTTGCTGCATTACTATTCAAAATCTTTTGATTTATTGGTGTTTTCCAATCGGTGCTTAACTTCCCACCACAAGTGCTCAAAGAGGTCCAAATCCGGTTACTGTGGAGGGGTTCTCAGTTGCTTAGGAACATTGTAAACCAATCACTCTCATGCAACGTGCGACGTGTGTTTTGGATCATTGTCCTGCTGAAAGTAATGATCACGCGGTAGTTCCAATTTTGGCACGGAAGGCTTCATTCAAATAGCGCATTTTGTCCATCGTGGTGTCGATAAAATACATAGCACCCACACCACTGGCCGCCATTGAACCCTACAGCATGACGCGTCCTCCTCCGTGTTTGACAGTAGGGCTTAAATGCTTGACATCCAACGACAAATTCGGTTCTCCCCAAACCATCTGTCTTCCGTCGGCTCCAAATAGATTAATTTTCGTCTCGTCGGTAAAAACCACCTTGTTCCAAAACTCCACAGGCTTGTCAATATGCTCCTTCGCAATTCCAGTCGCTTCTTAATATTTGCTTTTGAAAGAAAAGGCTTCGCCCGAGCAACCCTTCCCCTCAGATTGTGTCTGTGAGCCACACGTCGGATGGTTTGACAAATTTCGGAATACGTGTCTTATTATTCACACGATTCCTCGGTCGTCAGCAGCGGTCGAGATCCGGTGCTTCAAAGTTCCTTCGAGTTTCCACTTGTATACGATTTTCTGTGATGTGGAATGTGTTCTTCCAATGGCAGCCGCTGTTTCCCGCAACGATTTCCCACGAAGGCACATACTGATCACTTGATTGCGTGGCAATATCGGTTTCTTTCCTGTTGGTCGCCAGTTTGATCCAGACACAATAAACTACCACACGAAATAACAAAGATCGCTGCCAATGCACACGCTAAGAAAAAAGTACCCAGCGAAGCAGTTAAGTCTGGGAAGCCAGCGTTGGGTATAGTTATGTTAATCTACCGTTGGGTACAAATAACTTACTTTTGCGTAAAATTATACCCAAAAGTAAGTAATTTGAACTCAACGTCAGGTAAACCAAATTATACCCAACGTTGGCTTCCCGCACTTTACTGCTCCGCTGGGTACTTTTTTCTAAGCGGGCAGCTGAGAGTTGTTGACAGTATGCACTGCTAGCAAAATTCACTTCAAATTGCCAATGTTGTGTTTATAAAATGAATTGGTTTGAAAATAGTGAAGGTGTACGCTCAATTTTGTAACATCAAAAATGCTTCTTTTCTGGAATTTTATCCGATTAAAATTTTGTAGAAATCCTTCTCAATAATTGAAGTCTATTCTTCGCTAGCATGAGCAATCATAGAATTGAACTATAACAGAAATAATGTTTTTGTAAAGTATTATCCCACCAAAATAATCGAAAAGTTCTTCACGTCATAGGTGTACGCTCAATTTTGAGACTGACTGTAAATCCCCTCGATACACTCGAACGAATATCGAACGATGCAATGCGTTAGGAACAGAGTCAAAGTACTGCAATGCTTCCAGCGAGATTAGTCTTCGAATCGTGTTTCCGACCTCAACAACTTGATTACCCAGGATCCCAAGCAACACGGCTAACTCCTGCCCGTTTGTGTAGCACCACCGAAAAGTTAAGCCGATGCAGCATTGAAGTCTGAGAAGCGGCACAGTGATTGAAATACGTTGCCTGGTGTAAGCCAGATTTGTATTACCTATCAATATTTTGAATTATAATGTTTACAGTAAACTGTCTGAAAGATAGATTCCATCGTTACTTTCCGAGCATATCTTATTTTGCAGAGCTTTAGGCGTTCTTACTTGACTCTCGATGTTTTCTGTTCAAATATCTAAAGGTTTAATGGCAGACAGACGTTCGACTTTATCTCATTTACCTGTGTAAAAACATGCCCACATTCATTTCATTTACCTGTGTTAAAACATGGCTTCCTTCAAGATATCAAGTAGCTATAACCTAACAGATGGCACCACTGATTTTGTTTTTATTGATAAGAAAAAAATGGGTAGTAATGTAGCAATAATTTGAGTAGGCGGCGCTACTGTTCAAGATAATTCCCACGTTATTAGATTTGATATTTTACACAACAAATTTAAATTGTTTTGTTCGAGCTTCAATGTCTGTCTGCGGTTTAATTGTTTACTTTAGTACGCCCTTTAGGAAAAGTTACGCTTGTGTCCAAATTACCAAGGAAGCCGTCCATTATACAGGAAGCGTGTGTAAGGAATCATCCAAATCGAAGATTATATGCTCGTGATGCTGAATGAACACAACATTATTGCTTCACACAGCCAGCAGCAGGTGGCAGTACTGCTAGAAAAACAGTCCAATGAGCCGTTCGTTTGAATAGCAATTAGCTCTAGCTATTTTACTTTTTCTCAAGCGTCGGATCGCTTTGCGGTCTTCGAAGAAAAGTTTCTTTGAAGAATTTCACAGGAATGATTGGATTGATTTACTTTTAGAGAACAATGGTTCACCTCGCCAGATTTTGCGTTGTAAAAGTATTGAAAATACTATGAAAAATTATAAGTTGAAATTTTGTTCAGTTATTATAGAACTCAAAAGGCTCCCAAAAATCAACGTGGATTTTTTTCATATATCCGTGTCCCAGGCTACTGGTGGAACTCAAACACATTGTATTTGTTCCTTTTTAGGAACTGTAAGAAACTCGTAAAGCTCCCATAGAATTATAGAAAAAAAAAGTTTTCCTGTTGAAAATGTGCTACTTTATTTGAGATACGTTAACATGACCATCATGCCCTGTTTTCCCCTAAGATTTGAAATATTAGCCTGTCAATTAAATAATATGATCATCTAACTTTAGAGCACGTGCTTTCAACTCTTGACCTCAAACCACATACAAACCGACGTAACTCATTAAACACTTCGCTAAGTAAAATGTCGTAGCGAAAACACTTTTATCTGATGAACACCTCGTAATAGGCAATAAACTAAACAGATGGCAGTAGAGTGTAAACGTCAAACACAAGGCAAATCAAAGCAATGATTGTTCGCACCGCAGATGTCAGCGACACACTAAAGATTGACGCCAAAATACGTGTTCGATGATTAAATTATAGCGTGTCCCAGAAAGTGTAAGCACGATGAAAAAATCAAGATAAAAACAATTTCTTCGTATCGTTAACCATAAACCGAGGAACGCACTTTAGCCCTAATGCTGCTCATCAGTCTCTGCACAGACTCTTTCGCAATTGTTTTAGACACTTTTTTTTCCAGTTCTTCGCAAATTTTTGATTATATCTGCAGCTTTAACATGTTTGCTTAGATATGCCTTGTTCCGAGCCTAAAATTATTGGACGGGCTTAAAGATAGTTCGGAGGATTCATAAGCTTCGGCACCGATTGAACTTTCTTGGCGTCGTACCATGCTATGGTGTGTTTCGCATAATGCACAAATGCCAGGTCCGGCCAAAGCAATACTGGACCATAAATACTTTCCGATCATTGGCAAAATCGCCGATTTAAGCCCGGTCGTACGTATCAGTCTGCATTGTCTTTGATGTCACAAACGGATCCGACCGCATTCCGCATTCGCAGATAGCTCGAGAAACCATTGCAATTTTACCGATTTTCTCGGCAAAAATAGACTAATCGGCTTCATCGATGCCCTGTCCTTCACGCACGGTGTAATATTGATCTCCAGGAAGCGACTTATAGCCAAATTTTACATATCATTCATGATAATACACCGATTTTCCACGCAGTTGATCGTCATACAGCTTCCGAGCCCGCGGTTTGACGATGCTTTTCACTCCGTTTTGGCATCTTCTGCTCCTTGAAGGTTTCCAGATGGATGCTTGCCTTGCCACGTTGGACTTTAATTCTAGGAGTACATTATTTTTTGGAAATATCTCGATCAGTACTGCTTTTTTATTCGAAAATGCCAACATGATCTTCCGGTCCATTAGTCCTTGTTTTTGACAGCATTTAGGGCGTTCGCAAAGCTACAAGCCCACCAAACTTCCGGATAGCGTTTGGAAACGCTCACACGCAAACGCTATAGTTGAATTATACATTAGAATGCCAAAGGAATGTATGGAAATATTTTTTTCCATACATTCCACAGTGGGCAAGAATTGATGAAAACTAAGGAAAAAATCTGTAACTTTTTTTTTCGCTTTTAAGCGCGGCTTGTAAACAAGGCCATTTACGCTTGGAAATTGTCTGAGGAATTCAATCACCTCACGGATATGGTTGTGGAGTTATAGGGCTTATTTGACCCCACTTCCCCTTATTTTATTGAATAATTTATAGATATCTTTGCACGGAGAGGCTCAAGATCAACAAAATAGTGCTATTCCCATGTGAAATTTTCTGGAAAATCGAATAGAAGCTGTTTCAACTACCGCAAGGCTCTGTGAACGAAGATATGGCTGGTTTCACCCCACTTCCCCTTGTATTCTTGAATAGTATATAGATATATTTGCTCGGAGTCAATCAAGATCAACAAAATAAAATCAGTCCTATGTGAAATTTCCTCAAGAATCGAAAAGAAGTTATTTCATCTACCGCACGGCTCTGTGAAAAAATATATGGCCGGTTTTTCCCCACTTCCCCTTATATTATTGAATAATTTATAGATATCTTTGCTCGGAATCGCTCAAGATCAACAAAATAGTGCTAATCCCATGTAAAATTTCCTGAAGAATCGAATGAAAGCTGTATCAACTACCGCAAGGCTCTGTGAACGAAGATATGGCTGGTTTCACCCCCAGTTTAACCCATATAGTTGAATTATTTATCTTATTTTAGTTATCTTCAATCGAAATAGCTGAAGAACGACTAGTCTCGTGTGAGACAAAAAGCCATGATATATTGCAAGTTGCATGAATTTTATTGATTCACGAATACTATGATTAACACAAACTTTGTTCTAATCTGTTCCCAAAATAAGCGGTTTATGCGTCAAATTCCAAATAAGAACCGTTACTCTTGTTGAATCGCCCGGAATAAGACTGCTTTCTCAAGGCAGGTTTTGCAGTTTTTTAGAACCTAACGTCCCAATTTCACCCCAAACGTCGTATGGCAATTAAACGGAATTCAACAAATATAAATCAATTAGAAAAAACGAAAAAAAAAACGAAAGTGACCTCGTTGGTTTCGTACCACTCCAGGACAATATTTGAATAGTGGCACGAAACTAGCTCCGGCCAGAAGATCGTAGGGTCCTCCGTGTTGCTTCACCAGAGGAAGCAGACGTTTCTGTAGGCATTCCTTGAGGTAGATCTCCCCGTTTACAGTCCCAGTAGTCACGAACGGCACACTCCGTTTGCCACATGTCCATAGCGCTTGCCAAAGCATGTATTTCTTGGCAAACTTTGCAAGTTTCTGCTTCCTTACTTGCTCGGGAACATCAAACTTGTGCTGGGCGGTGAAGAACAGTAGCCCCGGAAGCTGCCGGAAGTCCGCCTTGACGTAAGTCTCATCATCCATGATGAGACAATGGGGCTTTGTCAGCATCTGGGTGTACAGTTTCCGGGCCCGTGACTTTCTCACCGTATTTTGCCGTTCTTCACGATTTGGAGCCTTCTGTACTGTGTACGTATGCAGTCCCTCCCGGTCCTTGACTTTCTGATCGAAACACTTGGACAGGTTCAACTTTTTGGCCACATCCCTGACCGAAGCATTGGGATTCCAGTTAAACGCGTTTACGACACGCTTGTGATCCTGATCACTAATAGAACATCAATTCGGACCGCATTTCTCCTTCTGTTCCGTGCTCAAAGTTTCGTAGTATAGTTTAATCACACGACTCACCGTTGGCTGCACAATTCCGAGTTATTTTCCGATGTCCCGAAGACAGAGTTGCGGATTTTCCAGGTGCTTGTGCAAAGCAATTCCCAACGTTGCTTTGCGGGTGATGCCAGATTTTCCAATTTTTGAAAAACTTACAGCGATAAAAATACAACAAAGAAAAACACTGTAAACTTTTTCTACCCAAATTGTCAAGACCAAATACCCCATGGGTAATTTTATACAGTGTTTTTTCCGTGATGCAATTTTTCGTGGGACACCTTTTACGCATACATTCATATCAGTTAATATTCATAGATAATAAACCCCACATAAATAAACATCGTATGTCAACTGGATTTCTAAAAAATAGACGCACTTCCAGAATAAAAAATGGACATCCTTGATTTTGGCATGTGAATGAAAGGCAATCGGCAATAAAAGCATATTTTTGAAAAATTGCAACGATCTCACCTCTGTAACTTGTCGTATGTAGAAAATCTCCTCACAAACGGTTAGTAAACTCCGCTTCTTTTTTCGGAGGATCATCATGCTCTTCCCTATTCTCAAAGTCGTTTGTGTTTGCGAATCTCAATACAGGAGTGTGTCGAAAAGTAGTTAAAAACATTCAAAATTTGGAATAAAATTTAAGATAAATCGCAGATGTATTTTACTGCACCTTAACATGTTAAAATATCAATTAAACTAACAATTTAATTAGATTGCTGCTCTCGTTTGCATTCGGATGGTGATAAAAAAAGCTAAGACAGATTATTGCTTTACTTATATTTCCCATGGAAGGTAATTATTTAAGCTTACTTGCAAACAAAATGTACGCCCTTGCGAGCGGCCTTCCGGCAGTTAACCGGGCCATTCGCCATGGCGGACAAAAACATGCGTGTAGGCTAGTTTTTAAATTCTTTCTTCGTTTTATTTATCAATTCCTCCTCAGTTTTCGCGACTAAATTGTTTGAGTAGATCTTACGCTTCAGGTTTCCCCAGAAATTCTCGATGGGACGCAGCTGGGAGACTTGGGTAACACATCGATATTCAGTCGCTCTATCTGCTCCAACGATCGATTCGAGTAGTGGGCCGACGCCAGATCCGACCAGAACACCGTGTCTTCGCCCTAATGGTATTTCTTGATGAACGACGCAACTTCCGGCAGGCATTTCATATTGTAAATTTCCCTATTCACGGCCTGTCCGGAGCGAAAAAAGAGCGGGTTTTACATCCCCTTCTCGCTGATTGTCAGCCACAGCAGCACCTTCTTGAGGAACTTCTTGTTTGAAATGGACTTCACCTCAAAGCTCACTTCCTCCGTGGGGGAAGTAAAATATCAAGTATCCTGCCAGTCGTTGCCATCCAGAGTGTGATAGGTCTCGTCGTTCATCACGACCGCCACGTCGCGATCCGCCAGGAAAATCGAGTTGACCATCTTATTCAGCCGCTGCCGCTGCATCATTGCCTGCAGCTCAGAAACCAGTCGACGCGACTTCCGCTTCCTAACATGTATGTTCATGTTCGCCAGGTACTTTTTCACTGTTTGGTCGGTTGAACCGACCTCCCGGCCAAGCGCACGCAGCGATGTAGCCACTTTTCCCTTAGTCATCCTCTTCAGCATCCTGTGGAGCTTCTTGTCGCTCAGGGTCGTCAACCGTCCGGAACCGGGCTTTCTTTGGATGCTCTGATTGTTGTCTAATAGTGCCACGATGTTGTAGATGCCGGAACGGGCGTATATGGCGTCTACAAAGTCGATGTCCGTTTTCAACGCGGCGGGGTGCCGTTCTTTGAACGCGCACACTTCTGAACGGAGTTGCTTCACTGTTTTTGCCATCACGATTTGAGTTCTTCTGATAGAGCTGTCAAATTTTGTCTGCTGACTCTACTTAATAATGACTTAATATGATTAATGCTGCAAGGGTAGTATCATCAATGCGGGTGAAGGTAAACCCATGAAAAATCGGCAATTTTTGTCCTCTTTTTTAATGCAAACGTTACGATCGTACATAAGCCTTTATACCGTCCATCAAATCCTGCACAGTGGTTTTTGTACACGTGTAGGCCACGGTAGTTGCCTCTGATTGGTTCCGCTTGTTGATTACCCAGTAGCGTTCGATCGATCAGATTGGGACAAATTGGTGGGTTGATATCTTTTTCGACGAAATCAACGAGTTGATCTAGCATAATGGACAGAGGCCAGATCCGGCCAGAAGAGAGCATGAATCTCATGCTTCCACTATAGGGGATGCAACATCTTCTGGAAGCACTCGTTTTGGTAAATTTCAGCATGTATTGTTTTTTTTTTGTGTAATAAAGGGGAAGATTGCAAGCCACATGTGCAAATGGGAGACAAAGGGATTTTTATCGATTAATCCATTATTTTATATCTGCCAAGTTTAAGTAAAACCAAAACTAATTCGCAAATTAGTAGTAAAAAGGTTGTTATTGGTAGAAATTCAAGTTGAAATGCATGAGTTTGCGGTTGTTTAAATTCAAGTGGCTCATCTAAACACAAACCGAAGGAACAAAATCATTGTATAGTGAATTATAATGTTTTTATTATTGAATGGCTGATAAATCATATATGAATACCACTTAAGTGTTTCGAGGCAGTTTACTTTAGTTTGTTTTGTGAAATGTTGTATTGCGTAAATCGAATCCAGCGAGCAATGCCTTAATTCATAAAATTAGAAAAAAAAACCGTACAAAGACTGCATTAAGTAATAAATTCTTCGAATAGGACGAAGTTGCATCAATGAATAAACCCAATTTGGTGCTTATAGTCCGACATTAAATCCATATCCCTCGAATGTTTCTGACTTTATAAAAAGAGTTGTGTAACTTTTCGTCGTCGTTTACCAAGTGTCTTATCAAGCTTATCTTAGCAAGTGTCTAACTAGTTGAATCTCGCTTACAGCTTAAAACCTTTAAGAATTATAATAAAAAATGTAAATGATCAGTGCAAGCATATCCTATATGATCTTCGTTCGGTTGATCCTGAAATGCAAGAAAGTTTGTAAAGTGTTAAAGTGTAGAGTTTTGTAGTTCCTCGCTTAAGGACGCTTTCGTTCGTTTTCAGTGATAACAGCAATTCACCAAAATCTTGATTTGAGGTATCCTAAAAATTTTTGTTTAAATCTATTGAAATTTTGCAAAACTAACATTTATACATTTTAATTTACTGTTGCCTTGGTCACTATTTGTTGTTTGATGCTGATTTTATAACCGGAATCCGCTTTTATTTTTGCTGGCCTGATAGTTATTGCTCCTGAGTTAGGAAAACAGGAAAGATTTAATTGATAGGAAGTTAACAACATATTCACATTAACAAAAAACAATAAATAATGTTTAAATCATCTACGAAGTAAAATCAATAAAACAATATTATAAAATATAATGATATTGTGAGCTATGATAAAGTAATGACAAAGATGTTAAATCAGACACTAGTCAATTGGCACACAGGCTGCAATAATCAGATCAGCTCAGATTTGGTATAATGTCCATTTGCAAATCGGATATGAAAAATACATTCAGCAATAAGGGCACAGCCTATCACTGATTCCGTAGTAGCTTCTTGTATTCAATGTATGACAGTTATGAGAAAGAAAATGAATTTAAATTTAAAATTATTTTACAATACCTGATGACTTGGAAGATCAGAAATACATCATGCAAAAGAAAGTACATCACAAATTTCGATAACCTGAAACCAATGTATATTCAATAATATACTATCATATCATAACAACCAAAGGAGATAAAAAAATGTATATTGTCTCTATTTTCCGTAATGCCGTTCTATGTTATTAGGATAAATCTAAGGCAGAATGATCCCAAAGCGCACTGCAACTACGAACCTAATGTGAATAATAAAATTCCTCCAGGCACACGGTCCTCTGTAGCAGGCGGAAAAACTGACGGAGATGGTCAATACTAAGGTCTGTATCCGCAATAATCCGGACACCTCAAAACATGAATAAAACATAAATTTCGGGTTATATTTCAGATTCATGGGATGTGTTTTAACAATTCGTGAAGACAAAACGTAGATATTCGGTATTTGCATTAAATTTTCGAACTTTGCGCTTAACTCCGGCCATTAGGTTTGTACAGACTCTTCAGAAATCGTAGAAGCCGTCTTTGTCCAAATTTGCTGGAAGTGCTTGATGTCTTTGATTCCTTGCTTCTTTCCAGAAAGCTTCCGCTTCATCAGAGCCCAATATCTCTCGATTGGTCGTAGCTCTGGGCAATTTGACGGGTTTGAGGTTTTTGGTATAATGTTCACTTGATTTGCATGGTACCACTCCAGCACAGTTTTAGCATAGTGGCACGATGCCAAATCGGGCCAGAACAAAGGTTTTTCTTTGTAACTTTTGATGAAGGGTAGCAATCGCTTCTGCAGACACTATTTCTGATAGATCTTCTTGTTGATTGTGCCTGTAGTGACGAAAGATTTACTCTTTTTGCCACACGTGCAAATTGCTTGCATACAAGGTATTTTTTGGGAAATTTCGGTGCCTTCTTCGTTCTGAAATGCTCAGCTGTAGCATTTCTGGCCATAGCAGAATAAAAAGCCAGCCCTGAAGCTGCTTGAAATCCTCCAGGACATAAGTTTCATCGTCCATAACAACGCATGAAAACTTCGTCAAAAAGTACAAACGTCGAGCCCCATGATATTGCTGCCAAGCTCTGTTTGTCGTTGCGATTTGGAACTGTTTTTACTATATACGACTTAATTCCCAAAGGTTGTTTTGATGTTTGGACAAAACCAGGCGACATCCCTATTTTACGAGCCACCGTTCGAATGGAGAGATTTGGGTTTTTCGTTAATATCCTTTTCACCTTTCGATCCATGACAGGATCAGCGCGTCCAATGTTTTTGTCACATCTCAGTTTCCTCTCCACCGTCAAACGTTCCGAAAATGATTTGAGTACATCGTGAACAGTGAATTTAGGCAAATCCATTGTTTTTGCAAGGTCCCGTATTGACAAGTCAGGATTTGCCGTATGCCCGTACAAAATTCGCTCGCGCACTTGTTTTTCTTTCGTCGCCATCTTGAATACTAAACATGAAATGTAAACATCAATCATAGCCTTTTTCATCATAGACTCTTAGCTATACCACATTGAAACTTTTCATTCCTACGAGCAATATTTCAAAAGTTACAATGATTTGAAGGTGTCCGGATTATTGCGGATACAGACCTTATGGAAAAGCTCATTCTTAGTGCCTTTCTTTAAATGTGGCCGAAAATCTGACATACGTAATTATCGTGGTATAGCCATTATCTCTTGCATTCCAAAACTTTTTGAAGCAATTGTTATTGAAAAATTATTCCATCAAATCAAAAATAGAATAACCCACATTCAACATGGCTTCTTTAAGGGTCGTTAGACCTCGACAAATCTACTTGAATTTATAGATTCAAAACCGAAAGTCTTCACATTCAAAGCATAGCCTGCTTAATTGGCAGGCTTGTTCAAGCATCTGAAATTTTGAGTACAGTTTACTTTTGGAAAAAAAATGCAATTCACTAACATACATTTCTGGAGGTGAAGTTTGCGAGGAAATATTCTGTTCTATATTCCAACCCCCCTACATATCTACTTTCAAACCACTAGGACTTAAAGCTTAATCCTGGTGACTCATAAACGATTTTTATCTACTCCACAGAATGAACTTCTGTTGTTATTCGTGATCATTCCGCAACACATTAACATAACGCTACTTATACCTGTAGCTGTACTATATTTGTCTTTAATTTAGCTGCGAAGTCTCTTATCAGCTGATACTGTTTACCTAGTGCAAATCAAACCTCATATATAGCAAATGGCTTTTTAGTCGTTGTCTTTTGATTTGCTGTGCGATTATTAGCTTTCCAATCACTTGCGTAGTCGTCGCCGTCGCGTTCGTCAGTGTCCGTATCGTTCTGTTAGTTTTCACCTCATTGAATTTTATTATTCAGCGGCATGTCGTATATATTCGTCGGATCTTAGGTTTCAGTTTTTGCATCACTCAAAGCATTGCGATCTATCGATGGTGGAGAAAAAAAGGTGAATACTGCCCGTTTGTTATCCTAGAGTGTCATTGATGTGTGTGCCTTTATCAGTCGGACGGGTCGCGAAGTGCTTGCCCGGTATCATGTGCAAATGACCAGAGTGGATCTATTGAAAATTTGAACGGAGGTACTCCTCATCATGCGGACAATGCACGATGTGACGATGAAGATACTTATTTAGTTGTCCATCAGACGCGTGCTCAGGCAGGTCTCCATATAGGAAATAAATAAGATTAGCGATCCAGCGCGGTCACTGTTCACGTCTATGTTTGCAACCTAGGTAACAGAGAGAAAGAGAGTAGCAGCTGTTGGTGGCAGTATTCGCAATATTTGACTCCATACGGATCAGTTTGTTTGTTTCGTTGAGCCGGAGAAGTGTAACGTACGGCGCCCGGCAGGTCAGTTAGGTCCACCGCGACGTAAGGAAACCGGCGTGCGGCGTCGTAGATGCAAGTGAATTATTGGAAGGTTGTGTGATGAAATCAAAGTGCAATTGGTCGGTGATGGCTTTTCAAGGGCGAAATTTTTTTTGTTCATAGGATCAAATCACTGTTGATGCCATGCCTAGTCAAAAGTCGTGGAATGAGTGCAAATGCGATGCAATATTATGCAATTGTCATCGGAAATAAGATCAAGAATCAGAATAGTGGTGTTGATATCATGGTACTAGTGACAGCGTGATTTATTGAACTGAATATGTGCAACGAGTAAATGGAACTTTGGACCCAACGGAGATAGTGCATCATCGTGTCCCTTTTTAAAAAAGAAGATATGTGAAAAGTGCAAAGCAGTATGCGACGATTTGTTTCAGAAGTGTGGTATACAGTTGCAGGAATGCAGTTTGATACGTGCCTAAATAGTTTTTGTTCTAGTCTCATATAATATCACGGTTGTTTGCAATAACTTCGTGAAGATAATCATTTTCTTATCTTTGTAAAGGACACAAACGACGTACTACCGTTGAGTGAGCATTTCTTCACCGGTGCTTCTGGATTATTTTTCCAGTTAGGCTAGTGATTGAGTGTAATAGAAATATGTGATTTTGGCGAAGCCAATATACAAGGAATATATACAAAATCTGTTCTATCAATCAAAAGCTGGGGCTTTCAAGAGGCTTAGCACTTAGCAAAAAAGGAGACTATGCTAAATCATATAGGCTGGTGCTACGTTTTGGGGAAGAATATATTACCAGCTCAGAAAAGGAAATAATTTAGACATGAAAACAGTTAAAGCCCGATTCAAAGTAAATTTGGGCGCATTCAAGTGATCATAACTCAAAAATTAAACAACATACACGGTTGATCAAAACGTCAAACAAAAGGCTATTTATTCAGCTTCCACTTATTCCACTTTAAACGTATTTGTTGTGCATTTGTCACTCCTTTACCGCATCCTCGAAGTTTTCGCTAGACAACTGTTCAATATTTTTCGATCGTTCTGAACTCAGGGCAATTCGGAGGATTAATCTCTTTGGCGACGAAATTAACATTGTTTGCAGCATACCATTCTAGTACCTCCTTAGAGTAAGTAGTGTATCGAAAATAAGCTATCCTCAAACTTTCTTTCAAATTATGTTGAAAACCGATATTTTATTCATACAAAAAATTGATCCTATATTGTACGAGGTAAAACTTGAACATAATGAAGACCGGATGAAATTTAAGTTATTCCTTCACGAATTTTCGAACTTTGGATCGAATGCTCTTCATCAAGTTCCGGACAAGTGTTGCATCGCATTTTTGGACGCTTGAGCCCAAATTTTTTTTGAACTCGTGCATGTTCCCAGCTGCCTTACCAGTCTTCTTGAAGACCCTCTTCACGATTGCCCAGTAACGTTCGATGGGTCGAAGCTGAGGGCAATTTGGTGGATTGATATTTTTCTCAATGAAATCTATACCCTTTTCCGCAAGCCAATTGAGAGTGGTTTTGGGATAGTGAGCCGACGCTAAATCCGGCCAAAACAGTGGAGGTGTACTATGCTTCTTATACAAAGGCAACAATCTCTTCTGGAGATACTCAGATCGATAGATTTCCGCATTTATAGTTCCGGTAGTGTAAAAAATGGTTGACTTCAAACCACAGGAACATATTGCTTGCTATACCAGTACCTTTCGACCGAATTTCTCCACTTGAATCGACCTGTCCGCATCGCTCACATCCTCCCCTACGACGGCAGTAAAGTATTGTGGACCTGGAAGGGTTTTTGAGTCCTCCTTTACATAGGTCTCATCGTCCATCAAAACGCATGCATCCGGACGCTGCAAAAGACGCGAATACAATTTCCGGGCCCTTGTTGCTGCTCGCTTCTTCTGTTCTGCACTTTGTTTCAAGATTTTCTGCTTTTTGTAGGTCTTCAGGTGGTTTCGCCTCTTGATACGCTGGATCATTCCGACACTCGTTTCTGCTTTTTTGGCCAAATCACGTATTGACATTGATTTGTTCTTCATGATTAGAGATACCACTTCCTGCTCCAGTTTCGGGTTGGAAGAACCGGGTTTTCTGCCTCTTCCTGGTAGCTCATCCAAAGAATAGTGTTCCCCAAACTTATTAATGATGGTTTTAACACTCGCACGATGATTTCCAAACAGCTTCGCCAATTTTCGCTTAGTAATACCCTTCTCACTTAGCCATGTTTCCAGAACCTTATTTTCCACTTCCTTTTCAATACGCGACATTTTGAAAACGCAGAATTTGAACCGCACAAATAAGTAAACAATAGAAAGCTGACAGTCAAGCATGCAGTGTTCAGAGCATAAAACACCATCACAAATACATGCGTACAACGCAAATGTATGTGGATAGCTTATATTCGATACACTCCTTAGTGGCAGCTGACTGGATCCGGCAAAA